>JBAMBE010000576.1:840000-907500 GCA_037043585.1 Drosophila mimica | reverse complement strand
TGCGTTTGTTAAATCAAGCGTAAATAGTCTGATAAACACGATAAACAAAACAATTAATTGCATTGTGAATAAACACATATACATATACACGTATGTGTGTGTGTGTGTGTGTAAGTTGCCCCTTCTGCTAAATTTGTTGTATCTAGAAAGCATGTTCTTTTAATGACTATTTTATACACACGACTGACGCTCGGGCCATACAATTTATTATGATTGTGGGGTTCACAACGGGTTTTTGGCTTGGTCCACTTTTCGGTCACTGACTTTTCCTACATTCTATTTCACTCACGCACACACACACACACACACACACACACACACATACACAGGCGATCCTGACCCTCTCTTTTTACTTGTTGGAGCGCTTATGCAATTTAACGCCTCACAGTTTGCGTGGCAGATTGGGCTGCCCGCAAAAGTATGCTACGAAATATGCAACGAAATTAAAATTAACCTGCGGCCGAAGCTGCTTGTAAATTGCTAATTGGAATATTTTCACAGTCAGCTCCGTGAATAACTTAAATTATTGAGGGAAATTTAAGAGAAAAACAAACCCTGCACTTTTCCCAGTGTTTTTTTTCGCTATTTACATATATCCATTTAATTCGCTTTTTATTCCATAAAAATCAAATTATGAATTACGTGAAATGATTCCATAATATGCAACAGTATTTGCGTTGCCCCAAATGCTTCCTCATCGGCCCCCTGCTGCTGCTGCATGCAAAAGTCGCAATAGTCATGGAAATACTACATACAAGGCATGCGGATGCGGATGCGGATACGGATACTCGTACTTCCGTTAGGAGAAGTGGTGTGGGGGGGGGGGAGGGAGGATTTGGGGACCTATTGTGAATGGGTCACAACAAGCCACCAATTACGATAGAAATCTAGAAAATGTGCAAAATCGAGCAAAAATTTGCGACTATAAAACGCGAACAAATTTACATGCAAATCTGTCCTCGTAACCCACTCCCTTTTCCCACTCTCCCATTTCTCTTCTCTACCAATTCGTATCGCTGTCAAAGGACACACGGCGCAGGATACGAAGGACGACATTCGCTTGGGTCTCTGTGCCGGAGTATCAGGCAACAAATTATCTCAATTTAGCATAATATTTACTGAACTGAACTGCATTGAACCGTTACAAGAGATGCCAAGGAGGAAGAGATGATGCTTGGATGGGGGAGGGTGAGAGTGGGAGTGGGAGGAGCTACTAGAGTGATAGGGGAGGGGCTGGGTGTGGGGGAGGGTGAGGCATTATTTTGAGGTTGAACTGCTGGTAAAGTCGCGACATTCGGCGGCGTTTCATGAGCTAAGAAATTGAATTGGATTTCAAGTTTGTTGTTGTCGCTTGCTTTTCACATTTGCCGTTCGTCCTTGTCCGTGTCCTTGTCCTTGTCTGCCATCCTGATGCAGCTTGACTTATGGATCTATATGAAGGCAATACTAGGCGGTAAACAGTAGCGGACTGCAGTAATCTGAGGTAACTAAACTGTTTGCTTAACTAAAATCAGCTATCGGTTCAATTTGAATAATCGTCCGAAATTTTATATACAACTTGATATATACATATACATATGTATATACATATATATATATGTATATTTATGCATAATTTCTTGCTGTTAAATTTAGTGTTGAGTTCTTGCATTTTAGTTTAATTGTTTTTTTCTTATAGCTAGTTCTGCAGCTCTGCTGACATCTGCTATGAATTTTACATCTGGCAGCAAGTGAGACTTTTATATATAAATATATATATATATATATATTAATCGATTTCAATATATGTTTCACTTGTCAGAATGACATACAATTTTATCAATTCGATCAAACTTGTCTGTCATCTGAACTTGAACTTTGACACTTTGCCGTCAAGAAGCGCACTTAACGCTTTTCAAATCCATTCACATCTTATTCAAGTGAAATTAATGGGATTCCAGCTCCGTTTGTGGAACTCAACTTCTGATTCTGTTTAGTTCGAGTCTGGTTTACCTGAGATTTGTTTGCTTGAGCAGAGCAGAGCAGAGGAGAGCAGAGTTCGCTCCTGTTTTATCAGTCACCTGGAGCAGGTGGAAGGAGGAAGCATTTCATAGATGTTGACTTGACATTGTCATGCGTTCTATTTTGAAAGTAATTCGTGCTCAAGTCCATTTCCACACCAATCCACACTCGAAGCCATTCTTCGTTACGCTTCGCCTCGATTCAATTGGAGCCGATGTGCAGGATGTGAGCTGATTCGACTGCAAATTTCGTTAGAATCTCTGGATTCTGTCTACTCAGCGGCAGTTGTCAAAGTAGCATCCACAAAAAAAAAAAAAAAAAAATGAAGAAATAATACAAAAAAAAAAATAAAAAAAAGAAGATAAAAATTGCAAGTGCAAAAGTTTTCATTACTTTTTGACATTGAACAGGTGCAGAGCGAATGATGATGATGGCAACTCGCTGGATCGAGATTTGAGTCTCCCACTATTGTAACTGAATGCCAAATCGAATGTACGAATGTACGAATGAATGAATGAAAGACCCATAATTTGATGGCAATCAATGTGTAGAAGTGAAATTGCGCACAGCAAAAAAAAAAAAAAATTGAAGCAAAATGGAAAAATGCGCCACAGGAAATTGCAGTCGTTTTTTTTCCTGCTCGTTTTTTGGCGATTTTTTCTGCCAAAGTTCGTCCTGTAGGAATTTTAGTTGAGTAGAAGAAAACCACGAATTTTCTGGGAAAACAAAAGTTACGCAAAAAATAGTTTTTTAAAGAAATCCCAACTTTATTATTATTGTTATATTAAAATATATTTTAAAACAATGACAATCTCTTCTGACCAGCTAAAATTGTATTTCCTTTCCTTCCTAAACTCAAAAACTTTTAGCGCTGAAATTGAAACTAAATCAACAAATTTATTTGCAATCAAACCCTTCAATAACCAGTCTACAGGGTACTTTCACGTCGAGCACGTGTCTACTCGAATTTTACCCGTTTTTTTATTTGACATTTGCCGTGATAAATTGGCCGAATATTTCGGTAGTATTTTTTTAGCTGTTGCCTATTTTGTTCAAGTCGCTAGTTTTGGACATGGAAATTGAAAATTAACGCAGTTGCCTAAGCCAAATATGAAATCTGTGTCATTTAGTTATTTTTAGAGCCAATCCGTAACTTTACCTCTCCAATAGTCGTTTCAATATATATATATTTTTTTTATTTCCAATTTACTAACGGAAATCCAAGCAGTAAAGCGCATTCAATCAACTGCTCCTAAACTTTGCCCATCCGGGCGCTCAAAGTGGGGCAATGTGGTGGTTGGTTGGGTGGGTGGGTTAGTCTTTGGGCCTAGGTATTAAATTTATATGCCAATAAATCTTGAAAAGAGCAAAAGGCAAACGCGAATCGTTGGCTTTACGAGAGTAGTTGCTTCTCAATCCTACCCTCCCTGCTGCTGCTTCTCATACTGACACATATTCAACAGCGCCCGAAGTGGCAGACATATGTTAAGGTCCTTGTCCAGGTCCAGGTCGTGGTCCAGTTCACAGTTCCGTATCAACTGCAGGCATAGGTTCAGCCCGGGTCGGGTCGGGTGTGTCGAGCCACATGCCCATAAATCAGGCCTCAGACACAAACAGCACCAAGTCCAGCTATGAACTTAGCCTTAAGCGCTTTATTGGTTACAAAAAACTCAATTATATACATATATATATCTATATATATATATATATTTGTATGTGTGTGTGTGTTTCACTGTGGGATTGAAAAAATTATGTATATTTACTGAAAGTTTAATTAAATAACTTGTTGAAATAACACTGATAAAGAGTGAGGAAAAACCAGAAAATTAATTAGCCCAAATACGAGATTCGGAAAATTGGAAAAATGACAATCGAGAATGAGAAAGAGACAGGTATGAAATAATGAAAAACAAGTCTGGCAAGTCAAACAAAGTTGACTTTATTCAAACTGACGAAGAACAGAAAATGAAGTTGTGCAAAATATGAACGAAGAGAGCAGAAAGCGGATAACAATGAGAACAAATTTTGAATGTTCGTGCTATGCCCATGTTCGATCTATGGCCATATGCCGATTTTCGGACTATAATTTTGACATATGTTCCGACCCAAAATCACGTTTTCAACTTTTGATGTACGATTGATCTAGAGGCCAAACTATGATTAAAACGCCCTCGCTCTTGAAAATGCGTTGAGTTTTAACGAAGTTATGGCATTTTGAAGGTTCGACCTATGCCCATGTTCGACCTATGGCCATATGCCGATTTTCGGGCTATAATTTTGACATATGTTCCGACCCAAAATCACGTTTTCAACTTTTAATGTTCGATTGATCTAGAGGCCAAACTATGATGGAAACGCCCTCGCTCTTGAAAATGCGTTGAGTTTTGACGAAGTTATGGCATTTTGAAGGTTCGACCTATGCCCATGTTCGACCTATGGCCATATGCCGATTTTCGGGCTATAATTTTGACATATGTTCCGACCCAAAATCACGTTTTCAACTTTTAATGTTCGATTGATCTAGAGGCCAAACTATGATTAAAACGCCCTCGCTCTTAAAAATGCGTTGAGTTTTGACGAAGTTATGGCATTTTGAAGGTTCGACCTATGCCTATGTTCGACCTATGGCCATATGCCGATTTTCGGGCTATAATTTTGACATATGTTCCGACCCAAAATCACGTTTTCAACTTTTAATGTTCGATTGATCTAGAGGCCAAACTATGATTAAAACGCCCTCGCTCTTGAAAATGCGTTGAGTTTTGACGAAGTTATGGCATTTTGAAGGTTCGACCTATGCCCATGTTCGACCTATGGCCATATGCCGATTTTCGGCCTAAAATTTACACTTATGCCGACTTCTGCCCCAGAAAACTTAAATGCGCATATCATCCATAATATGTAAGTTGCAGGCACCAAATTTTGAAAGTATGTTACTGGTAACTCCCCTAAGAGATCGATAAAAAATTGGATTGCCACGCCCACTCCGCCTACCTAAGCCGATAGACCTGTTGGTGTATATCGATAAGACCATATATCTCACGCAATTTTAAGGATTAAGTCACCAAATTTGAAAGGTATATTGCTAGTAACACCCTTCCAAAATCTGTAAAAAAAAGTTTGGACCACGCCCACTCCCGCCCCCAAAAACCGATAAATGCCCATATCTCCCGCAATTTAAGAACTACATATACCAAACTTGGCAGAAAGATTATTAGAAACCTTTTCTTTAATTTTTTTCAACCACGCCTACTTTCGCCCCCAAAACCTCAAAAAGCCCATATCTTTCGTTAATTAGGAGCTACACTTGCCAATCTTCGAAGAAGGGTTACTATCTTATATCTACCTCAATTTGAAAGGCCAACTTGGATAGTATTTCTTGGCTGCACACAAATTATGGTATCAGAGTATTTCGCTGTCGGTTACGTCCGATTGCAACGTTCTCTCTTGTTAATTTTTCAAATTATGGGAGATATCTAATTTTATCGGTTGTTGGTTAATAATTAAGTTTTGATCTATAAAAAAAATCTAAACAAATAGCAGTGAGCAATTTCTAAATGTTCTTCTTGTTTATGTCAAAATGTATCTTATATTAAATTTCTCTGCATTAAGAAACCGTTCACATTAATAATAAAAAGAAAAAAAAAAATCATTATTTTTTGTGCAAAGCTGATTTTTTATTTTGCTTAGTCGACAATAGGATTATAATGAACTTAAACGTATAAAGCTCAATTTATTTCAACTGTAATTGCATATTAAATAAAGTTTAACAAAAAATACAATATGTATATATATATCCAATTTCCTATGCTGTGTAACAAAAAAAAAAAAAAAACACCAAGAAAAAAACCAATATGTTTAGATTATATAAAAAGGAAAAGGAACTCATCTCCTGTCTGTCTTAACACGCACATGTAAACACATGCCAAGTGGCTCAAAGCCTCAGCAGAGCTTAAGGCCGAGTATTAAAGACGCACACAACCCTATGACTGTGCGTGTGTGTGTGTGTGTGTGCGTGTGTGTGTGTGTGTGTGGGTGGGTGTGGCTGCTAATCGGTAGAGCTTCATAATTCGGCAATTCGTTTTGCTGCTGGCATTAAGAGCTGCTAATTAATCAGTGAATGCTCCACAGCACCACACTTCCAAACCACCGCACCACAGCACCACTTTGGCTACACACATAAATCTCAGCAGAGGGAGAGAGGGATAGTTTCTGATGGTTGGCGGAAGGTGGTGCGGTTGCTTGTTGCAAAGACAACGCGTCGTATGAGTTATGTCAAATGCAGGCTAAGTGAGAGGCTGCTGAGAGGCTGAGAACTGCCGCCAGAGTTGCCATCATTAATAATATTTTTAGTTTGCCTGCATGCGTAGCTGGGGGCTGGGGGCGTGGAGCTGCGTGGAACAGCGGTTACACGCTGCTAACAAATGGCAGCCAACCAGAAACAGAATAAACACCCGATTCTGAGGACGGCGTATCTCTTGTTCGCTGCTACATGTTGCAATTAATCAAAGCAGACAACAAATCTGGCAACGTCTGCGGCCAGAGTTGACATCGCTGCAATTCGATATAAGGGTGATGACGCCGATGGGTATGTAAAGTATGTGTGTGTGTGTGTGTGTGTGTGTGTGTGTGTGTGTGTGGGTGCTGTTGTGCGAGAGTGTGTGGATTATGTCACCTTCAAAATGCCGTCACTTTAACTTGTCTGTTGAGCTGTTTCACCTTTGTTGGCCCGGCAGTCAAAACGTTTTATTATCTCCATCAAGTTAAGATTAAGTATATTCAATTTGGGGGCAAATGCTTGACATTTCTTTCTGCATTAAATAAAGAAATCATTGCTTTTTTATGCTGTTGTTATGGGCTCTCCAAAGAAAGGATTTCATTTCAACTATACATGAACTAATAAAATAATATTTGATTTGGGTTTTTTTTTTGTCAACATTTCCATAGCATTCCAATAATTCTAAGGATTTTCTTGCACAAATTTCTCAAATTTCACAAACTTTTCTTTTACATGAACTTTGTACAATATAAGTTTCCTCACATTCGATTTACATTTTCAGTTAAAATTCCATAACATTCCAACAATTCTAAAGTTTTTCCAAAAACAAATTTATTTATTTTCAAAAACTTATTCTAAACCAATTTAATTTGCTTTCATTTTAAACGTCTTATAAACCCTCAACCAAGACAAAATCGATGAATATTTTCAATTTGTATTAAAATTAAATTGTTTAAATTGTCCACATGCAGGTCTCAATGTTTTGAGCCTATTTGTTGCTGTCTAATAACATTATTTATTTATTTCGATTATTAACTGCAAATAGGAATACGGAATTTGGTAAGTGCGGTTGATGCGGCCATCGATGAGCGGCGCACAGTCAAAGCCATAAATACGACTTGGTCCTTTAAGTTGCTGGCCGTGTTTGAAAGGCACACAAATACACACGCACACGCACACACACACACACACACACACATATATATATATATATATATATATATACATCTGCCAAAAAGATGGCCCAGAGAAATTAAATTATTTGTTAGGAGCAAAACAGGCTAAAATGTAAACCCCATGAAGGGCATCTAGAAAAACGAGCATGACAACAAGGACATACAGATTACATAATATATATACACACACATATGCATGTGTGTGTGTGTGTGTGTGTGTGTGTGTGTGTGTGTGTATAGATGGGGGCAACAAGTGAAAATCCATTTGTTAGAGGAAATCGTGCAAAAAGCTTAAATACAAAGCTTAAACATAAGTAGCAACAAGCAACACACACACACCCACACGCACACACACACAGACACAGCTGACCCGACTGCCAACCACACACACACACACACACACACACACACATATACACATGTGAACATTTGGTTATGCATATGTGGAGCAGGGACTTAGGCTGGGGCCAAAGTCTAAATGAAGCTGCCTTCGTCTGCCTTTTTTTTTTCTTTTTTTTGTTGTTGTTGCTTTTGTTGCTTTCGCGTCTTACCTTTTAGCGTGCTTCACCGTTCGTTTCTTCTTTATGGCAGCCTTCGCATAAAATGAGCAGCCAACATCTGCATATATATATATGTGTGTGTGTGTGTGTGTGTGTGTGTGTGTGTTTATGCATACGGCTCGTTTCCCTTGGGTAAATTTTCGTATTTAATATATATGACCAAGAAATTTTCAAACATTATTTTTTAATTTTATACGAGCATAAAATGTTTTTGTTTTTTCTTCCACTTCCTCTTCTTCATTTTCATTTGTGCTTCACTTAAGCTGAACTGAAAAGCAAAAGGATTGGGTTTCATTTCCGTGCTGAGCTGAGACTGGGATTGGGTTTGGGATAGGGATTGGGATTGGGCTGCCAATGTGCATCAGTTGTGAAAATGCATAAAAGCCAACTGCTGGCAGGGATTAGCCGAAAAGCCGACGTCAGTGGATAAATCAAGCTGTGAGTTTTACGATCAGCGTCTTGGAAATTGTGCAAAGATGTCGGCTAAGAGATAAGAACCGTTTAAAGGCCAAGTAGCTGATAAAAAAATATGCTGTAAGGGATCTAGAAGAGGTTAATATGAATATGGATGAGGGTAGATAAGGCATTAATGACTCAAGTAAGTGCGTAAGTAAATTGAGATATATGACAAACTAAATTTAAATATATCAGTAAACGACAGCAATTAAAAATACCCAACTGAGAAGTGCAGATAATGGTCTGTATTATCTGCCCAAAATCGTAGATAATCGAGAACGAGTGCGTGACTGATAAGCACAATGAGTTGAGCACGTTTAACAGCCAATAGACACAATTAGATCGCAGTTATTTGATAAGAAAAAACATTTTCTGTTTCTGTTTTGCACCGTTCGATTGACCGTCCAATGTACAGACGAGAGGTTCACTGACTTATCAAAATACATCAAAAACATTCGGCGTTGCCATGAAACTCAGATATAACTCAAAGTCCTCAAAAAACAAAAATCATCAATGGAATTTATGAAATTGCTAGTTATACGCAAGTTATCTGGTTAAATAAATCCACTGCATAGTGGTCAATCATAATATAAAAATAAAAATATTCTTTCTTGATCGAGTAAGGTATTCAAATACATGTCGCTTAAAACTCATCTTTCGATCCATTCATATAATATATTATAATGATGGATATATAGCAAAATCAGATATGGCTACATCGACTAGCTTTAGTGATTACTTGACAACAAAATTAAAACAAGTAAGAATGCTGAAGTCGAGTGAGCCCGACTTCGATATACCCTTAACCCAGCTGTTAAATATATTCTAATGGCTGGCTAACGGGGTTTTGCAGAATACACACAAAAACATATTAACGATCGAGTCGAAGATCGTCCCATCTCTTTCTCACACATGCGTTCGTATAGTTATATGAGACAAAACTACATTTTGGAAGGTGATCAATAATATGCCTATGCATAAATGTATAAATAAGAAGATTCTGTCTTAAAAATTGTGGAATTTATTGCTATCGGAAATTGAAATGTATCGATAATCGATAAATGCGGACAGTTATCAATCAAATAAAGCAAGCTTGATCTGCGCCTGGTATACGAGAACCTATATTTTAAATTTCAAGGACGGACGGACTGACATGGCTATATCGACTCAGCTGTTGACCCCAATCAAGAATACTTTATGGGGTCCGAGATGCTTCCTTCTGCCTGTTACATATATTTGCACAAAACCATTATACCCGTCTTACTCATTTTTAATGAGTTAAGGGTTATTAATGAGATCGAAAGTGTTTTAAGCATTTTCGCTTTAAAAATCGTTGTACGTTTTTGTTTCTTTTTTATTGAATTACTTTATTGGCAAAATATGAATGCAAAAATGTACCAAGAAGTATGCAAAGAACCTCATATAAATTTTACATTTCAAATATATTCACTTAATTTCTTTGAATTGACATTGATTGCCTTTGGGCCACTGTCAGGTGGTCAGTTTGGTCGCCCGAAACGAAAGTAAGTCGCAAATGATAAGATTAATGGGTTTTTTGTTTATGGATTGTGGGCCAAGCATGCCGTTAGTATTAATCGTATAAAGCATATAAAATGTTGCAAAAAACAGTGCCGGCGACACAGTTAAACGTTTGCACCGCTCGAGGCAGCAACACATTCAGCGAGAAAGAGATAGCAATGGCCAGGTATCATTTAATTGGTGGTGGTGTTGGTGTTGTTGGTCAACTGCTGATGCTATTTTTAGCCGGCATTGGGATGAGTCAGCAGGTTAGTTTTATTCTTGGCCAAATAAGCGTTGGCCTAGTTTAATCGCTAAATCGGTAATTTTTGCAGACGCCTATCGCTGACAATTTCTACACAGCCGGCGTTGTTGAGTTTCGCAACGCAATTGGCCAAGATGCCGATGCGAATGTGGCTGATAATTTGTCTGGCTATTTGTCGATTATTAACTCGTCCGATGCCAATGCTGCGGATATTATTGTTTTTCCGGAGGCAACGTTAAATGGACTCGAAACGCTCAGTTTTGTGCCAGCGGTTGAGGAGCAGGTGTCACCCTGCTTATCCGATCCAAATGCCAGTTACTATGCCCCATTTCTGGTGGAGATCTCCTGCGCCGCTCGCACTGCCCGCAAATATGTTGTGATCAATATTAGTGAAAAGCAGCTCTGCTCCGTTACGCCCGAGGATACGCGTCCCTGTGCATCCAGTGGCCACAATATCTTCAATACGAATGTCGTCTTTGACCGCAATGGATTGGTCGTCTCCAGATATCGCAAGGTTCATCTTTACGGCGAGCCAAGGAATACCACACTTGTGCCAGAGGTCAGCAGCTTTGAGACGGACTTCAATGTCACATTTGGACATTTCATTTGCTTCGACATCCTCTTCTATGTGCCCGCCCATCAAATGGCTGCTGAACAGGGCATTACGGACTTTATCTTTCCCAGCATGTGGTTCTCCCAGCTGCCATTTCTCACTGGTGAGTCTGAGTCCGGGTAGAGCCAAAATAATATATTCCTAAGCGAAATAAGTGAGTGATGAACAAGGCGAGAAGCGGTTCAGAAATGTCATCAAAATGGATTTTAAATAGTTGAGAAACAATTAATAATTTTCATCGATTTGTCATTTGAGTACTTCTTTTTCTGTTTACAGCCGTCCAAGTTCAGCAGGCCTGGGCACACAGCAACGATGTGAATCTGTTGGCAGCGGGTTCCAGTCATCCGGAGTACGGCAGTTCCGGCACGGGAATCTATCATGGAAGGGCGGGCACCATCACAAGTGTGATGAAATCGGGAGAAGGTGAGCGTCGTTTGTATGTGGCTCAGGTGCCCAAATATGCAAAGGCTGAGCCACAGCGAAGAGAGCGACGCTCTCTAAGAGAGGCAGAGCTTCCCAAGACTCCGAGCAGTGCAGATTTTCGCATGAAAGCGGATTACGTCGAACAATATGAGAGTAAACTGCTGGAGCTGGACGAAGAAATGACAACGGGAACCGTGGAGGAGGAGGTGTGCCACGGCAAGTTGTGCTGCCACTTCGAGCTGGAGTGGCGACCGTCGTCTGGATTAGGCAATGGCAGCCACTATCGCTACCGGGTGGGCGCCTATGAGGGCTGGCGCAATGAGCAGAAAGTGGATGCCAACTATGTGCGAAATTGTGGCATCTTTGCCTGCAACGGAGACAACATCACGGATTGCGGCCAGTTGCTGGATGGGAGTCGAGCTCAGTTAATCTTCAGCCGATTGGTCATTGATGTGGTCTATCCCAAGTCACAGGAGTTTCTTCTAATGACCAATAGTGTGCGGGACAATCTGCTGCCCCTGGAGCCGGCACAGTTTAATTTTGCACTCGCGGATCTCAAAAATGGGTGAGTGGCTCTTTCTTAGTTTCACTCGTTTCAATTGAGACACCGATTTAAAAATAGGTGCTTTCTGCTTAATTCGATAATAATTCAATATATTTATAAATATATATATATATTTTTTTCAATTTTCGATTTTATTCTTGAGCTATTTATAAATATTTAAAGGCAATTTTTTTTTTTTGAGAATTTATTTTATTTTGAATGTACTCAATTCTTGAATTGATTTCGTTTTTGCAGCAATCAGGTGAATGCTCATTACGCTTTGGCTGAAGACTTGGAGGTGTCGGATCTGCTGACCTTTGCCATCTATGGCAACTACTATGATAATATTTGCACCTTTGGCGCTGGCACCGAGCAACAGGATCTCGATTGCGGCTTTGAGCCAAAAGATGACGGCGCCGCTCAGCTCCACTTGAGTTTTGGCCTTTGGCTGATTTTGGCTCTAACAATCGCTTTTCATTTAACCAGTTAGAGAAAAGAGTGTTTTTTTTTCTTCTATTCTTGTAAATTAAACGAGGCTTCCATTTGTTTGGCTAATTCATATATATCATGTATAACTGTAATAATTTAAGTTTGATAAGAGGCTTTAAAAGTGTTTTAATAAGTAAAGACAAATTAAATAATTGGGTGTTTGAGGAGGATGACACTAAAAGAAACTTCCACTTTAATTCACTCTAAATTTAAATTATAATGTGGACATGATTTACTAGACTCTAAAAGTAACTTCCACTTTAAATTTAAATTAGAATTTGGACATGATTTACTAGATTTCTGTTGAGCTCTTTCAAAGCCGCCTAAAAGTATGCAGATCGGAGTTGCTGCAGATATATATATTAAGTCGAAAGACTATATAATGGAGCTTAAAATCGCACTAAGCACCGATTTGCACAGTGCGAAAATATAAACAAAATTCTCATTCGTTTTGGATTCGGTGCTTTTCTAGCTGCTGCTTTCTATTTTCATATTGTTATTTATGCATCTGTCGAAATATGCAAATTGCGACTGAACACAGCCAGTTCATGTGCACTTTTATCGGATGACGTCATTAAAATATGTGCACGCTGAAAGCTAAATACCCCAAAGAGCATATACTCTTTCATATGGTATATAAATATAATATTGATATTAAATAAACGTTAGTTAGTTACCAGTTGCAGTAGTAAACTTGTTTATTTATTTATTTAATGTCAACTAAAGTCAGTCCAAAAAAATGTAAAATTATATATAAATTTAAAAATTAGAAATATTAATAAGTTCTCCTGGTGTATTTAAATGAAAACAAGAGCCAAATCGACTACGATATACCGTTAACCCAGTTGTTAAATATAGTTTAATTTTATTGGCAAATTTCCCTTTAAGATGATTTGCACTCAAATGTTCAGTTCTGAAAATGCATTTCTGGCAGAGTATTTTTACTCACAAGCTTGAACTGACCCCAACTGGCTGGTTACAAACACGTACATATACATACATACATACATACAGACATACATACTTACACGAAACAGTACTTATCGGGGCTCTGCAGAATACACACAAATATATTGCCGCTAGCGTCGATTATCATGCCATCTCTTTTTCACACATGCGCTCGCCTATTTATATGCATACAAATATGTGTGAGAATATATTTTCGACTATAACTTTGGTGTTTCTTAACCGATATTAATAAATTTTTGGCAATTGATCAATAATGCAATGTATATGCATATTATGTATATTGATATTATTAGAGGCTTCTTCTCTTGAATTGTGGAATTTATTGCTATCGGAAATCGAAATGTATCGATAATTGAGAAAGTGAGGCAGTAATAAATAAAAATAAAGCAAACTTGATCTGCGCCTGGTACACAGACGGACATGGCTATATCGACTCGGCTGTTGATCCTGATCAAGAATATATATACTTTATGGGGTCGGAGATGCTTCCTTCTGTCTGTTACATACATTTGCAAAACCATTATACCCTTTTTAATGGGTAAAGGGTATACAAATCTGTCATAGTATTCAGAATATTCAGAAGAGTGCAAAGTGGCACAGAAATTGTCTGAAATAATGACGATAAAAGCGATAATCGAAGATGAAATATGAAGCCAGAAGGAAATCGTGCAGAGCTGTGCTATTCTTCGATTTTCGCTTACAATCTTCCAACTTTATTCCCTATTCTCTTCCACAACTTTATAATCTTTGCAAGAAAGCAACAGCAGACAGCGAACATAATCCGATACGACACGAGAGAGATAAGATTGAATTCAACTCTTTCTCTTTCTCTATCACTGTCTCTATCTCTCTCTCTCTCTCTGTCTGTGTTCTATAATCTGTGTTATCTCTCTTTCTCTTGCCTGCAAGTCACAGACGAGGCGAGAGCTGTGCGCCCAGTCTGAAGGGAACATCATGAGTGGCAAGTGGCTGACGAGATTGCTGCAGCTGCTGTGCTTCGCTGTGAGCAGCTGCAGGGCTGTGAATACCCTGGAATACTATACAGCGGGTGTGATTGAGTTTCGTCCGGCGTTTGGTGCCGGCACTTCCGAACAGTTGCTGGGACAGAATCTCGATGCATATCTGGAGCTGATTGCGTCGGCAAATGGCACAGCGGATATACTGGTTTTCCCGGAGGGCACCCTCAACAGCCAGTTGCAGTTGACGGCGGTGCCGGCGCCCTCGAAGCGCAGCCTGTGCCCCATTGTGGTTGCACCCGCCGATGGGGTGGCCAACTTTTTGCGACAATTGGCCTGCGCCGCCGTCGAGGCGCACAGCTATCTGCTGCTCAATGTGAACGAACGGGAGCGCTGCGATCCGCTAACGGACACAGATTGCCCCACCCGTGGCTACAATGTGTACAACACAAATGTGGTGCTCGATCGCAGTGGTGCGGTTGTGTCGCGATATCGCAAATGGAATTTGTATCTGGAGCCGAACCTAAATCGCACCAGGCAGCCGGAGTATGCCGTCTTCGAGACGGACTTCAATGTGACCTTCGGACATTTCATTTGCTTCGACATGTTGTTCTACACGCCCGCTCAGGAGCTGGTCGAGCGTTACAATCTCCACAATCTGATTGTCAGCAAAATGTTCAATTCGGAGCTGCCCTTCCTAACCGGTGAGTTTATTACATAGTCGACTGTGAAATACCCTATATTACGGATCTCTTTCGGATATTTCGCAAATATTTGGAAACTTCAAGTTGAATATGATTAATAATAATAATAATTAATGGGCATGTTGGATGTAGGGATGTAGATAAGTATATACGGATATAAGGTTGGATATATCTATATGTTTTATTTGTTTTTGTTTTTGTTTGCTTTGCACGACTAACTGTAAACTACCCTTACACACTTTTATGATTAGCATTAGATTAAGCTAACAAATATACAGAATTCAGATTATCAGCTTTGATAACGAGCAAAATAAATACTGTGTAATTATTCCACGTAAATCAAGTAAGAATTTCCTAGTTGAAGGAGCTCGACTGGGAGATACCCTGAACCCAGCTCTTAGATATATTAAATCGATTCCCCTTTAATTGCCAATTCCCTCTCAAAAGTAAGCCGATTGAAGAAGGTAGTCTTCCCGACCTCATCAAATACATTCATATATACTCTAGATCAGTCGATGTCCGTCTATCTAAATGGGTAATACTTTTGGATCGGGTTGATTTCATTTGATCGATAACTTAATCCGTTTCCCCGTCAACGATTGACGGTGCTCCAATTTGAACGGCTTTAAAATTAGCGAATGTGGCATATTTCATGTAAATCAAACTTGTTGCAAGTGGGTTTATTTACCGTTTTTTCAGCTTGATAATTTTTTTTTTTGTATTTGCAGCCAGCCAACTGCAGCAGGGCTGGGCCTGGGCAAACAATGTGAATCTGTTGGCGGCCGGTGCAAGTCTGCCACACGGCGGCATCAGTGGCAGCGGCATTTACGCTGGCGCACGTGGCGCCCTCAAGCGCCTCATGGCTGGCAGCAACGCGGCAGTTGGCGAGCGACAATTGTTGCTGGCACGCGTGCCCCGCTCACCACTGGTGGCGAGCAGCGGCGTCCAGTTGGATGAGGAGCGCGTGGGTCCCGCACAACGGCAACTGCCGATGTTGCAACAACCGCTGCTGGACAAATTTAATAGTTGGCAACTGCCATCGCTCGCTGGCAGCCTGCAACGGAAACGCATGTGCCAAGCAGATCTTTGTTGCAACTTTGAGTGGCAGCTGGCGCACTTGCCGCGTACCGAACGGCTGCCGGAGTACGTTTATCGGCTGGGCGTGTTTGTGGGTCAGCGTACCTATGAGGAGGCACAGTACAGTGTGGTTCGATTGTGCGGCCTCTTTGCCTGCCGCAACGACAGCATCACCAGCTGCGGTCAGCTGAGCGAGAGCGAAACAGGCCCCGTGCAGTTCAACGTGTTGCAAATTAGCGGTGATTTTGTGCATCGCCAGCGTCGTCTCCTAATGCCCAGCACTCTAAGTGCCTCACTCTATGCCCTGCAATCCAGCGAAATCGAGTGGCAACAGCATCCCCAGCCCGACACCAAGGCACATGTGCAGCTGCAGTTGAGGAAGCCGCATGCCCAACTGCTCACCTTTGCCATTTATGGCAACTATTTTGATGAGACACTGCAGCCGGGTGGCTCCGATGGGGGTGGTAGGGATGGTGCGGCAACAGCAGTTATGGGTGTGAGTTTGTTGCGGGTGCTGCAGCTGCCGGTGTTGCTGCTGACAATGTTTTATCACGGTGCTAACCGCTAAGCAAACACTTTGCTGATTAGCTTAAGTCCGTATAGCGTAGAGCCAGGCGACAAAAGTAGTTCCAGGCGACAAAAGTGGCCACTCGGAATGCAATCATTTGATAACTAAATGAAACAGGACATATTATAAATCTATAAATAACAAACAGAATCCTGGTTCTTCATTTGAAAAGTATTCTAAAAATATTCCTATGCATTAAAAAAGATAGCATTCTATTGTATGGATATCAATTCTTAAGTTCTTGGTACAAGATAACTGTAAGTTTACGTACCGGGTGTATCTCATTGTCATAAATCACAATTTTTTTTTTTTTTTTTTATGTATTTACTTTTTTTTTTAACTCTGAGTAAGGAATATCTCTTAGTCAGAAATTGTATATAATATATTTGATTGTAAAGACCTTGAATACGAGGGGTCTGGGTATATGGTATTACTTAAGTTAATTAACAGGTATCAATGTATTAAATTAAATTGATCAATAAATTATTAACTATTTCGATTTCAATTTAAATTAGTTATAGGTTACTATGCATTCAGACAGATGGAGTTATTGGCAAAAGAAATAATTCCCTTAGATCATATAAAACACATGAAAGCTCACTTCAAAATCAACAATAATTTTTAATAACAAGCTATATTAATAACTAATCAGCTAACTAATATTAATGCCAAAAATGTGCACTTATATATACTAATATTCGTAATTTTTCAGCATCAGCCGCATTGCAGAATCTTCTTAAGTAAATCGATTTGGTAGCCTTTGTCGCCTGGCAGCTCATTAAAAAACAAAGTGACGCCTTCTGTTTTGTGAATGGTTTTCTGCGTGTGGGTGATTTTATGACGTATTTTGAGATGCATTCCGAGACGCT
Organism: Drosophila mimica; assembly: GCA_037043585.1. Classification (NCBI taxonomy): domain Eukaryota; kingdom Metazoa; phylum Arthropoda; class Insecta; order Diptera; family Drosophilidae; genus Drosophila; species Drosophila mimica. The sequence continues at coordinate 890,034 of JBAMBE010000576.1, read as the reverse complement.
GCATGCTGCAGCTGATGTTGCTGTTGTTGTCCTCGTTGTGGTTGTTGTTGTTGTCATTAAAATAGCGGACAAATTGTAATTAAGTGATACACACACACAAAGGCAGACGTGTGTAAGCGAAACCCGTGGCTTAATTATTTGGTTATCCGTAAATTGATGGTGAATGTTAGCATGTGGATTTTGGTGGTCCCATCGAAAATGGTGTCAAGTTCATGTCATTAAGGTGTGATTAACAAAAATTAGTTGCTGCTTAACACACACACACACTCACACACACACACATACGCACGCACATGGACCATAGAGCAACAGTGCCCCTAAGTATGTGTGTGTGTGCGTGGGAGTGTGTGACTGGAAAGCAGCGCTGCCTCAGCCTCCCACAAACTTTCAGGCAGCAGGTGTAACAGCAGCAAGCAACACATGAAGCTAACTGCGACGCCGGCGTCGCTGCCTATGCGCTCGTGCAGAACGTTTTCATTCATTTCAACTGTTGCGCTCCTCCACACTTGTTAGCACGATGCGACTGGAAAGCCGAAGAGAGACGAAAACTGCTTCCAAGCAGTGGAGACCGCACCTGAAGCAAAAGGCCTCACTGTGTATGTGTGTGTGTGCGTAGATTGTGTGATTGTGTAGACTTTTTAGGCGACATGTGTGTTAGTGTTGGTGTGTGTGTGTGTGTGTGTGTGTGTGTCTGTGTGCTGTGTAGACTGCGTTATATTTGCTTTAAATTATTCAGCATTAAAAATATTTTATGAAGCGCAGAGCAAAAAGCTGCTGCTGCGCTTTTGCCAGCTGAAATGCAATTAAAAAGCGCAGCAGCAGCACCAGCGGCAGCTAGCAGCAGCGAAACATACGAATAAACACGCACACACACTCACACACACACACACACACACATTCATACACCGAACACACACAAGAACGCACACGACGAGCCTCGGCTGGCATTCGTCAGCGCTGGCAGTGGCGCTGCCGTCTTCGACAGCGCAGTCGAAGCCAACGCCAACGTCTAACGCGTTGCGTGGCCGACGTTCGTCGCATTCTGCGACAGCTTTTCGGCGCGCGTTTAACATTCAGTAGGCGTTCAGCCTCCGAGCGGATAACATTTCGTTGTTGTTAGTTCTTGGAGTTAGCCACATTCGATTCTCACTCAACATTCAACAGCCCCAACTGAAATTCAAACTTCGAGTTCGAGTTCGTTTCTTGAGTCGTGCGTCAAATCAACCAAAGCATAGCTTAAAAGAATTTTGAGCTAGTGGACACACGTTTAAATACAGATTTTGTAAATTCAAAAAATCAAAAAAAAAAAAAAAAAAATTAAAAAACATATTTTCGAAATATTGAATATCGTTTTCAGCACGCGCGAAATTATTGGTTGCCTGAAACTTTATCAAAAAATAGTTGTTCCTCTTTTTTCTTGTTTTTTTTTTTGTCTTTTTTTGTTGTTGTTGTTGGTGTTAAATATACTACAAGTTAAACAAGAAATATCCAACGAAAGTCTTTTTGTTGTTGCATCTTCAATTTTTTTCTGTGCGAAAGAGCGAGAGAAAAATAAGATAGAGAGAAAGAGAGAGAGAAAGAGAGAGAGAGCGAGAAAGAGAGAGAGAGACAAAAGTGCAAAGAGTGCAACAGCGATTGCAGCAGAGAACAGCAAAGAGAGAGCAAAAGGTAAATTAAATTTAGTAATTTTTCAATATTATCGCATTCCAAAAATTAACTACAAAATGTCTGAATAAATGATGTTCACATCAGATCATTAATTCTGACATTTTGTAATTAATTTTTGGATTGTGATAATAATAAAGTTCATAATACATGATCTTCAAATCGGATCATTAATGCAGACATTTTGTAATTAATTTTTGGAATGTGATAATAATAAAGATTATTTCTGTAACTGTATTTCTTGAAAAGTATTCTGCAATAAAATTTGAGTGCATAATTGCGAATGAATATGAAGTGAGTTGAAAAGTAAAATGAATGAATGAATGCCAAATGCAGTTCACTTAAGATTTAATACAATTTTCAATTTACAAAACATCAAATGAGTGAAATAGTGTTGCAAAGTTTTATGATTTCTACGCTTTTAATTTCGTTTCAAATTCGCGTACAACATTTTTGATATATTGTTGAAGTTAAAGAAATATTTATTTATATGCTTGAAATTCAAAAAGTTTATAAAATTATGAAAGTTGTGTAAAATTTGCATTTTTGAAGTGAGTTTCAAAACATGTGTTGAAAATTAGTCTGGAATCTGTTTTTTTCGATTCTGGCAAATGCTATTATTGCCGTGCTTATAACGTATTAAGAGAGACATATCCAACCCCATATACATATATATATATGTTTATTCCTGATTTATTATAGCGATTTGAAATATTTATCAGTTTGTCCATATTTCAGACTGTGTGCAAACTAGTTGCTCAGTTTTAAAACATTGGAATATTTTAGTGCTAAAATAGAATTTAAGCAAAAATTAACTAAATTTTTGAAAATATTAAAGCTTTGTTTGACGTGCTATTTTGCAGCAGAGATTTCCCGACAATTCCTTTTAATATCAATCAGCAGTTTAAATTTCCTTTAACTAACGTTTAGAAAGTTGGCCAAGAGCAAAAAGATTGTGCGAATCTTTTACATTTATTTGCTCATTATCGTTATTGATTCGACTTCCGTTTTTTTAGGGTCTTTGACTTTACTTTTGCTAAACTATGTTTTCTTATCAGTTTTTTGTTGTTGGGTAACTAATAAAACGCTTCCTTTTTTGTAACTAATAAAACGCAGCGTTTTCCACTTAATGTATTTTCATTTCAACTTTGTCTCCGCTTTTCTTTTTTATTTCTTTTCGGCAACTTTTGCTCTGCCCCTTTGTAGTTGGCGTTTGCGTTAACCTTTATTTTTTTTTTTGGGCACTTCCGTTAGTATTGGCCAACAACTGCTTATCTGCTGCTTGCCTCAACTGAAGACCCAAAAGATTTCCGCCACGGACACAGCTGCTCTGTGGCGCCATCTGTTGCTGCGATTCGTTACAATTGCTTATTTTTTCTCTTCTTTATTTCTTTTTTTTATTCTCACTGATTTGCACAGTCTGCGCTCAATCTTTCAATAAGTTATGTATATTTGCCAGTATCAAATCAATTTTGGCAAACTGTGCGTATGATTAATATTTGAAAATATGTGAATAACAAAAAGCAGAATATTAAATCAAAACAATTAGCAACGTTGGCAATCGGCAATCTAACGAATGCGAAATACTCTTTTCACCTTTACAAAATTTTATTAGTTGTGTTTCAAGAATTACATTCAAATTGTTTACAGGCCATGCTGATATTTATATTGTGTAGTTATTTGTTATAACTATAAATATTATCAATTAAAACCAATTCTTTGTTTATGTGATAGATTATAAATTCACTGTCTCTTTCAATGTTTTATAGCCTTTAAATAGGTTGATTAATAATAATAATAATAATAATAATAATAATAATAATAATAAAATAATAATAACAATAATAATAATAGTATGTTTATATAATTGCTACATAAAAAAAATAAAAAAAAACTATAAATTAATACTATTTTATCTGCTTTGAAACACCTTTTAAAGTAAGGAATTTTTGACAACTTAAATTGTCATTATGTCATTATGAGAACAAATAGTTACTTACTAAAAAAAGTGAAATTAGGAAAGAAAAAAAAAAAAATGCAAAATGCGAAATGAGAGCAGAAATCGCTAGTGTGTTTTTGGACTGAGACCGATGAAAAGGCGAGAAACGCTTGCTGGCACCTCCCGACGCTGTGCAGCATTGTTTTTGCCTTAATTATTGGCCAAACGGCATTAAATTTTCAAGTATTTACTAAAGCTAAACAAAACACAACAAATCTACAACAACAACAATGACAACAACAACATAACAAAAATATAAAGAAAAATTCTTTTGGTCGATTTTTGCTCGATAATTCACTAAATAAACTCGAAACGGCAACCGTTGCCCCCGCACCACCCCCCAACCGCTCCCCCCGTTACCCCTCAGCGGACACGTTGATATTTCTTTCGAGACGTGTGTATTTGGACCATGTGCCGAAAACAGTTCTCAGTCAGCTTCGATCGCCGAATGGGGCTATATAATAGTATAGATTGTGAGTCTCCAATCAACCAGTCAAGCATAAGTTTTAATATCAATGTATTTATACAAATGCAGCTGTCAAATATATATTTATATCAATATATAGTTATATATATATATGTATGTATTGCATAAACTTTTCTCCGAGTGTATATGAATATTTATATATATATAGAGAGAGTATATATAGTGATATACACAAATAATTGTACTGTTATGCGGCTAATGAATTGATTTGAAAGCCATTCCGCCAGCATATTTACATAAACAATGAACTTGTTGTCGTTGTTGTTGTTGTTGTTGTTGTTGTTTGTTTGTTTGTTCTAATGAACTTTAAACTTTACCGAATCGAAGAAATGCTACGGAAAATGCGCGCACAAATTTCCGTTTTCCAAAAATTTGTTTCAAGGGGACTGGGATTGGTTACGGGAACATGGGCAAATTGAATTAGCCGTAAATGTAATACGCACAATAAAGAAGAAATGCCAAGAATTGTGTATCTATTTGTATATACATACAGTTGTATTGTGTGTATATATAATATATACATATATATCTACATACACAAAATATATATGTCGATATCTGTCCGACAAACGGACAAACAGACAGCGACATGTAAACAGAGACGAGCCAAAGGTAACAAATGGATTTTCAAATAAATTAACTAGCGGTCAATTGTAAACACCCAGAAAGAGAGAGGGAGAGCGACAAAGAGACCGAGAGAGAGAGAGAGAGCGAGAGAGAGAGAGAGAGAGAGAGAGAGAGTGCATTGCACTGGTTACGGCTGGATATGCGCGGGTGGTTCAATCATTATTTCCCTTAACTGAACCGATTAAATATGGATAAAGAAGGGTATCCCAAAGTTGCTGCAGCCTTATTTTTTTTTAACCAGTTCGATTTAATGCACCATTAAATATTGAAAACAGATGCTCACATTTCGGATTTGACAAGTTTTTCGCTAATTTTACTGTGAGTTTTCTTGAATCTATCAACTTTTCAGTTCAGCATGAAAATGAACAAATAACTTTCACAGAACAGTTTTTCTACGCAAATCTAGCGGAATTATTTCGATCAGTTTTGCGAATGTGCAACGCAATAAATTACAAATGCAACAAATGGTTTCACGTTGCATCCACTCCAAACATGTGCATGTGTATTAGTGCACGTTTTGGGCCAAAGAAAAACTCTTAAACCGTTAAGCTCTGCTTGAAGCGTACAAGCTTCCGCTTGCATTATATTCGCTACGTGAGTTGGGAAAAGTTGGCCAAAACAATGTGGAGAACAAATCTGTGCAGCTGCCGGAAAACAAAAATTTCATCGCTGAAATTCAACTATTTAAGCGTTATTAAAATCTGCCGAAATTCTGTGGTCCAGCGAAGAATTAAAAATGTATTTAAAAAGCGTTTAGAAACAAACATATTTAAAAACTAGTTTAGTTTTTAATCAAGCTCCGAGTTCTTAGAACTGCCCTCGAACAGCGAGTGGTGGTAAGTTGCAGCAGTTTCTGTTGCAAACGCTTCAAAATTTTGTTTGTTGCATTTTGGCGTTCTCAATATAACTTAGCCAAGGTAAAATTGTGGCTTAAAAGTATAAGCAATAATTTGTTTAATATTCAACTGAAGGCAGAGCCTCTATTCACTTAGATTGTTCAGTTTGCTCTACATTATAGTAAATAATATATCTAATATGTTTATAAAGAAAATTTAGTACCTTTTCACTAAATTAATGACCAAGAAATAAGACAACAATTTGGGTTGGGTTAAAATTTTCCGCAGACTTTTGTGAAACTGAACGGAATTTTGGAAGAAATGCGTTTTTGATCAATAGATGAAAATTGTATTCATATTTTCAAATGCAAAACACAGTTTTCAGGTTAAATTGAATTTTGAAAGTGTAGAATAGAGGGTATCTGCTAATCGAGCACTTTAAACTGCCTTTTTGATCAATAGATGAAAATTGTATTCATATTTTCAAATTCAAAACACAGTTTTCAGGTTAAATTGAAATCGCAGTAGAATAGAGGGTATCTGCTAATCGAGCACTTTACACAGTTTTTTCAAAATCTGTTGTTACATTTTTTTTTTTTTTTTTTTTGGGAAGCTTGCGATCTGAAGGACGGCTCCCACCCCACGAGCATTTCAATTAACGTCCCATGTGGTTCGCCGGGCAATGAGGAGAAGTTTGCGCTAAAAATGCGGGTCAGGGGTGTGTCTGTGTGGCGGGGTGGTGTGGCGTGTGGCGTGTGGCGGGATGCGGGATGCGGTATAGGAGAACATAGACGACGTTCCCCATGGGCTTAATGCACAGCTAGTTCAGCTAGGTTACCCGAGAGGCAATTCATTAATTACACAATTAGAGCTTGCATTCAAACGGTGGCGGGGGGTGGGCGGAGGCGAAGTGGTCTCTAGCCAGTGTTGGTTAAGGTGTAGTTGAGGGGGGTTTGTGGGTGGTGCTGGGTGGTTGTTCAGCAGCTACATAGCAATTCATGGAAAATGCTTTAATTTTTTTTTTTTTTTTTTTTGCTGCGCTTTACGAATTTGTTGTTTGTTTTTTTTCCCCCAGTTTTTTCAGTCTTTTTGCTCGATATGCGAAATACAGAAAGTTTACCTTGAAATAAGCCATGTCATTTTGCCATTGAGATATGCTGAATACCCAATGGACTTCTTGTTTGCCATATCTGTGCAACAAAAAAAAAAAACAAATTGGCAGCCGAGCTGCAGTTTCAGAAACGTTGCTTCATCTAACGTTGGCTGTCAGGTTTTTAAACGAGTACACAAAAAAGGTGTGCAACAAACTGAAGAAGATGTGGAACGTCAAAGTTTACCGCTGTTCGTGAAACATGACTCCAAATTACCAAGAGCCAAAGGATACTTAGGAGTAACTTGACTCCTCTCAAATGCTAAAAACTTTAAAACAAATATGTGAGTAAATGTTTTTGATAAATTAGCTAGTTTCACAAGTCTAATTAAATTTCAGCCGCGAGCCGCTTTCTTTAAGTGAAGTACAGTTTTGAATTGAATCTCATTTTTGGACCAATTTGGATTTAATGGCCAAGTTCGCTTCTGCTCGTAAATTGAGTTGGGTGGCTTGAACTCGTTAGTATTTCGTTGAATGTTGCAACTGTGCACCACTTGAGCCCTGCACTCACTGTACCCTCTGATAATCAGTTTAGCCACAAATTCAAACACTCACACACACTCGCACACCCACCCGGCCAGATGATGCCTCTGATTGGAGAAGCGTGCTCCATTCTGTTGACCGTTTCGACTTGTGTGTGTGTGCGTGTGTGTGTGTGTGTGTGTGTGGGGGTGGGTGTGTAATCTGTGTGCTCGTGTCTCAGAATGCCAGGACTACATTTTGTCTCAGCAAATTCAATATGGCAGCGCATTTCCGCTTTCACTTAAATGATGCAACATGCAACAGCACAGTTCCTGCCATCCGGTGCACGCAGAAAAACATTAATGAAAATGTTTGCAATTCATAAGAAAACTGAAACTCAAATTGAGTATACAAATTTAAAAAACAAAACAAATAATTGGAATAATAATTAAATTAAGTTTGCTATTTTTTAGTTATCAGCTGACGAGGATTGAAATAATAATTAAATTAAGTTTGCTATTTTTTAGTTGTCAGCTGAATCAGTTGCTCAAAATCCTTAAAAAATAAGATTCTTGAAGTAACTGTATTTAACTGAGCTTTAAGGTTTCTTGAGGTACACTTCTTGTGGTTTGTTTTTGTCAGTGTAGTTTGTTCCTTTGCCTGCCACATTGTGTTGTGGGGCATCTCTCTCGTTTGGACAGCACGTGGACAGCTGCTGTGTTGACCGTTGCAAACAGTGGGTGGTATGTGGGTGACTTGATGTTGCCAGCAGCTACAGTTTACAAGCTACCCCCGCACCCCCTCCCATTTGTCCTCTACGCCTACTCGACCCCAAAACAGCCATATTCCATATTCTTGTTTGTTGTTTGCCATTGCATGTGCGGCCATGTGTAACTGTAACTGTTGCCGTAATTGTTACTGTAAATGCTTGGCATTGGCCCTGGCAACCCCTATCCCCTATCCCCCATCCCCCAGCCCCCATCCACCCTCACCCACTTCTGACAGCCCCCGTTTGCAATTACATTTTGTGTTTATTTGCGGCTTCTGCTCCACGGCGAGAGGCCTCCTCTGCAAACTTTGCTTTCTTTCTTTCTTTCTGCTTTCTTTTGTCTGCCTAAGCTCATTTTCGAAGAGGCAGGAGAAAGGAGGTGGGGGGGAGTCGCGTTGGTTTTGTTGCGCAGCTTGGCACGCGTTTCGTTAACCGCGAATACATTTTAATTAGCAGCTAAAATATTCAAACTGAAAATTGGCCTTTGCCCCGCGGCAAGGGACAAGAGCCGAAACCGAAACCAAACCGTCCAAACTCCGTGGCCTCTAAATACACCTGTGTGTGTGTGTGTGTGTGTGTGTGTGCTTATGTGTGTGTGTGTGTGTGCGTGTGGTTGTGTGTATATGTGCAAAACTTTTTGGCAGCCATCCCGAATCCAACTGTAGCTATGAATTTTTCAAGCGTATCCTCTTAGAGAGCCATGTAATGCTCTCCGTCTCCCTCTCTCTCTCTCTCTCCCTCTCTCTCTGCTTGTCTCTGCCAGACAAGCGCTCTCCCTCTAAATGCTTGTGAAAAATATGTCAGCGAAATGTTTAAGCTCCCTTTGCCAAGGCAGACAGCCCATGAATTTTAATTTTCGAATTTTTTTTTTTACTCGAGTTGAATTCCTTTTGTATTCAAATGCTTTTCGCGGCAGATCAAACAAAATGGCGTCCCAAACTTGTTTGCTTCGAGCAAATATTTATGCAGCAAATATGCTCAGAAAACTCACATAAAACATTTCCCCTCCCACCCCCCTCAATATATATCCCCACCTGACAAAGTTTCAATTTGAACTGAACAAAAGTTTCAATATGCAGTCGGTTAATTAAATTCAACTGACAATTGAGGGATGAGAGAGAGGGAAGAGAGAGAGGGAGAGGGAGAGAATATTTGTGATGAATAGGGGGAGGGGCTCCTCCCCTCCTTGCGCTGTATTTAATCCCAAGCCCTCAAGCATAATTGATAATGTGTAACGCATCAAATCTGATTAATTATACACATGGCAATGATATGTACGTAATGAATGGTTGCCAGAAGGGGGGGCAAGTGGGCGGGGCTGACAAAGAGGCTGACAGTAGGGCTTAAAGCTAGAAAGTGAACAAAGAGATAGATGGCTTTAAGAGCGAAATCCTTTAAAAGTCCGCTTTTACAAATGTATCTTTTCCGCAGAGTTTTTCATTTTCAACACAATATTCAAGTCCTGTTGTGCTGTGGGACACCTGGGAACCCTGTTCGCCTTTGCATGCCAAATAATATTTTTTTGTATGTATTGCAAAGAGCACTTTAAGCCATGTTAAATTAACAATTTTTTTTTTTATGTTGTTCGTGTTGCTTTCACAGTTAACTGTTTTAATTCTCACTGATTTAAAAGGTTCTTAAATTTCTTTTCATTTGCTGCGATTCACATGTTCTTTCAGCTAACTTTCCAATTTTTTTAATATATTTTATATTATATTTTTTAATATAAATTTCCCATTAATTTGGTTAATTCAGTTCCATTTGCGTATCCTTCTCTGGTTTGTTCGCGTGTGAATCAAATGGACTCAAATGGATTCATATTCACTTACTGAATACACTCGCCTGTTATTAAGTGCACTTTAATAATGGATTTAACTTCCACATGGGGCATAAAGTGACATACAAAAAAGAAAAGCGCAGAAAACATTGTAATCGTTTAGTAGAGGAAAATTTCACGACCCACCTGCTCGTCACTGTTTGTGCAACTTGCCAGCATTGGTTGACCATATTTTGACAACTGTTACCACAAAAAAAAATCAACAAAAAAAATTCAAATAGAACTGAAAATAACATAAAATGGGGGCGTGGTTGGGATGGAGCATTTGTGGTGCAAAGAAAAAGATGAACAAAAAAACAGAAAAAAAAGAAAAATCGGTTGGCCAGCTGCGGCTTGTGGTAAGCGGCATGTGGCATCCACTTGTGGTTATTGTTGTCAGAACTTTTGCCTTTTGCGTACTTGCGCCACTTGCTGACTGTTATTTTAACCAGCGCCATATATACGTGTGTGTGTGTGTGTGCTTGTGTGTGTGTGTGATTGAGTGTGTGCGCTTGTGTGTGTGAGTGTGTGGGAGTGTGCGTGCTAGTATGCTACAAATATTTGCTACATATGTGTGTGTATACACACACAAACAAACAGCTGCAATTGACTCCAAGTGTGGACAATAAAATGAGAGACTCAAAATCAGTGGCAAGTCAAGAATTAATACACATAAAGTGGTCGCAATCTGAAAGCTGTACTTGAAAAACTTAAATTTGATCTTTTTCGAATATGGACACACTGTACGTTGAAAGCATGAATTGTGGAATTTAATGTTCATCTGTGCTGCGAATGGGGAAAAGTGTTGCCCACTTTTAGGCGCACGTGTTGTGGCTAAAATTAGCAGCATTAAAAGCATTCGTTGCGCTTTCTCCTCTGGAAATTTCAATGCTGTATACACACTCACACACATTCACACACTCACACACTCACTCACAACACACACACAAGCACGCACACATACACATAAATAAAAACAAAGAAAATCCTCGAAATGCCTTTGCCGCAAAAATATTTTTGAAACTCGCAAATCGAAACTGAGATGTTGCTGCTGTGTGTGTGTGTGTGTGTTTGTGTGTGTGTGTGTGTGTGTGTGCGTGTGTGTGTGTGTGTGTTTGCGAGTGTGTGACAGTCTTATACACATGGTTCTGCTTATTTCTGCTGCGCTCCCAACAAACCATTTGCAAGCTTTTCAATTTCCTTCTTTTTGCACTTGTTTTCGAAGGCATTTTTTGGTGTTTGTTGCTCGTTTTTTTACTTATTTTTGTTCTTTTTGCTTATGTTTTGCTTTTGGGCTAACTTTGTTAACCGATAGCTGGCATGTGTGTGGGTGTGTGTGTGTGTGTGTGTGTCTGTGGTTGTGTGTGTGCGAGTGCGTTGGCGTCTCGTTGGGACAACTGTTGCCACAAGGACACGCTTCCCCCCACGCACATTCCTTGCCTGCTTGTTGATTTCTCTGTCAGTTAGTCTCTCTCTGTGGCACCCCCCCTCCCCCCTCTCTCTCTCTCTCTTTCTCTGTTGCTGTCTCATGGCAAACAATTTAATTTGTTGGCAGCAACAGCTATAGAAAGAGTAAGAGCCTAGAAAGTAGCTAAACTTGTAAAGTACACCCGCCCCTGCCCCTCCCCCAGTTACCCACCTCAGTTGCAGTTGCCACTTTTCCTTGTCAAGCAAACTTTACCGTTGCATTTCTCTTATTCCACATCAACCTCCTTAAAAAACTCAACCAAAAAAAAAAAAAAAATACAAAAAATTATTTGTTGTCGTCTGCTAAACTTTTATCACTCTTGTTGTTGTTTCTGTTGTTGTTGTTATTGTTGTTGTTGCTGTTGTTGTTGTTGTTGTTCATTTTGTTTATTACCTGTGCGCAATGCTGAGTGTTTTGTTTATTGCTCCCCGCCCCGCCCGCAAATCGAAACGGGCAAAGGCAGCATTTTAGCTCAGGTGGTGCGAGGTGTGTGGCAGGTGGGGCACTTGTCTATGACGCTATGAATTTATTGACTGGCACTTGAATGCTCTGGAATTTATAAATAATATTGAACTTGCAGGCTAGCGAAACATTGCTCTCTTTTTTTACACCTGAAGAGGCGCTTCAAAAAGTAGGTTGTGTTGCAAAAGGGTTGTCAGTTTGATAGGAAATAAGACAAGGGCAAATCGAGGCAATGTTATGATTACATTTAAGTGGCACCAACTGTAAAATCAATAAATAAGTGCTTAAGTGTGCAATTTCAAAATGTTGCTTACAGACGATTTAAGCAATCCATATCTATAAAAAAAAATCAGATTTTTTGTTTCGTTGTTGGGAACTGTTCAAGGTGCTTTGTCCTATCCAAATGAGCTGATATCAAGACCAAATCATACATAGGTATTTCTTATGAAGAAACAAGTAAGAATGCTGAAGTCGAGTGAGCCCGACTTCGATATACCCTTAACCCAGCTGTTAAATATATTCTAATGGATGGCTAACGGTGTTTTGCAGAATACACAAAAAAACATATTAACGCTCGCGTCGAAGATCGTCCCATCTCTTTCAATCAATCGAAGGTGATCAATCATATGCTTATGCATACTATGTATAAATTAGAAGATTCTATCTTTAAGATTGTGGAATTTATTGCTATTGGAAATCGAAATGTATCGATAATCGTTAAATGGAGACAGTTATCGATAAAAATAAAGCAAACTTGATCTGCGCCTGGTATACGAGAACCTATATTTCAAATTATATATATACCTTATATAGATCATATACCTTATATATACTTTATGGGGTCTGAGATGCTTACTTCTGCCTGTTACATAAATTTGCACAAAACCATTATACCCGTCTTACCCATTTTTAATGGATTAAGGGTATAAAAGGCGTACCATCAAAAATTGCATAATGTGTTCAAACTGCATATTATATACATATAATAAATTTATATGTATAAACATTACAAAATCGGGAATGAAAAATTATATATAAAAAGATAATCAACATTTACATTTGCATTGGAAACAAATTAAATTGTATTATTTTTAAGTATCTAAAAACCTTAAATAAACGGATAACTGTCGAAACGGTCTTTATTCAAGCTCTTAACGCTGAGCTGTTTGCAAAAGCCATTATAGCCAATAAATGAAATTGACAATCGGATTCACTTTCAACGCAAATGTAAATACTTACCTATATATATTTGAACCTCTATTCCCGCCCCGGCTCTTAACTCTCTATCAATTTTTGGCCCCTCTGGGAATACAATTTCAGCACAAACTCAAACAACGACAACAATTGTAATTGAGCATTAACATAAGCTGACACCCGACAGCCCCTCGTCCCTCGTCCCCTGTCCCCTGTCCCTTGTCCCCTGTCCCGCTCACAGATGTCCTCAGGCAGCGCTGCCACGTCAGCTCCACTTCCTAAAATTAACCCTGCCTCCACACCACCCACCACCCTCCACCCACCCTGTCAAACCCCATTTAAATGCTGGCTCCTCTTTTCATTTGAATGTTTCATTTGAGCGTCAATTTATTGAATTTTAATTAATTTTATTATCAGGGGGATGTTGAATGGGGTGGTGCTGTGTGTGGTGTGGTGTGATGTGGTGCGATGCTTGTTGGCAGTGGTGCTTGGTGCGTAAAGCTCTTAATGATAGCATCGTGCCACGCCCAGTCGACTGTTAAATGGGGCGTAGATATGCGAATTTTATACAAATGCGAAAAATTATGGAAACTGTTCTTGTTTTGCCACATCGACATAAAAACAAATGTGTGTGGCGCCACGGGGTTGGGGCGCAGCATAGTTGAAGGGGGTGTGGGCCAACAGGAGGAGGAGTAGGTGTTCTTTTTTTTTTTTTTTGTATGCTTCAGCTGCAGCCAAGGTCAAAACAATTGCCGGCCAGGGGCTCAGTCAGTAGGAGGCTCATTATGCGAAGCCTCCGCGGCTTTTTAGCCACTTGGCATACATTTGCCAATAAAACGTGTGAGACGGAAAGAGAGCAAGAGATGGACAGGGAGAGCGAGAGATACAGGTAGATAAGTTTAGGATAGGGCTGTCGCTTGGGATTAGAAATGGAAACCAAGTAAGGAAATTTAGGCATCTTTTGTCTTTTCACCTACAGAAGAAATGAGGCTTAAAAATAGTTGAATATTAGAAAAATTGGAAGGGATGAGAGAAGTACATCGAGAAGCTAAGCAAGATAAGAAGCTTCCGATATTTCTGGTCCCGCTTCAACTCTCGTCTGCCGCTCTTAAATTACTCGTTCCATCCACTATTTGGTAATTATTCGTTACTATTCTTTAATCGCTGTTCTGTAAGCTGTACTATTTACTTATAGGCTAACCTGCTTTTGTCTTTTCACTATTCACTTCTCGTCCCTCGCTACTCGCTACTCGTCACTCGCTACTCGTTAGTTATTCTTTTCTACGATTTAAGCGCTCCTCGCTTCCCGTTGCTTCCAAAATTGAGTAATTTCCTTCAAATGGGAAAGAACTGTAGCAGCTAGTAATATCGAGAACTGGGCCAAAACGCAGCGGACCGTGGGTGAAGAAATTGTATTTTTATTGCCTATTCGGCTGTGTGGAGAGACGGAAGGCTGTCGGCCACTTAAACTCGATTTGTCGCCATCACGTGGCCAATTAGCACGCAATGCACATAAAACCAACAAGAGAGAAATATAAAACAAACAACAAATGAAAACAAAAGCCCGAAATAGCAACAAAAAAAAAGCAAGAAAGAAGAAGAAAAAAAGAAATAAACAAATAGCAACACGTTCCCGCCGCTTACAAGTGACTCCTCACCCTCAGCCCTGTCGAGTTGCATGTCTGTTGGCCATTGGACAGGACGTGTTGTAAGCATTTTTGGGGGCACTTCAATCACTTCATCATAACCCGAATTTCTGGGAGAAACGTAGGCAGCATAAAAACGCCAAATGAAAATACGCAAATGAAATTGGGCATAAATGGGTTAGAGACAGAATGGATGAGGAGAGAAGTGGTTAGAGAATTCAGGCTTACAAATTGGCAATATTATGGAGGATGGCGTAAGGAGCAAGGGAGGAGGAGGAGGAGGAGGAGGACTCCTATTACATCGGCAAGCAGCAAAGTAACGAATAAAAATTGAGTGGATCGCCTGAAGGGTGCATGTGAAAATTGTGAACTATAAACAAGAGACGGGGAGAAGGACATGAAAGAAGTAAAGGACTTGGCTGAAAGTCAAAGAATCACAATTCAAATGAATGAACAACACTTATAAAAGGTTACTGGTAGGAAAAATATGAGCAGGCTTAATAATAATAGCTAGGGAAATGCAGGAGTAGAAAGAGCCTTCAAAAATTTCAAAGCTTTGAGGAAAATGCAGATTAAGTAACAGAATCTGCTGCATAATGAAAACAATTCATATGAAAATATAAAGTATAAAATGAGTAAGGAAAAAATCTTTTATTTATATAATATTTAATATAATCCATCAAAATATGATAATTTTATCGATGTTACGATTATTTGGTGTTGATTTCCTAGTTCGCAATCACTTTTTACCACTTTGTCAACAACTTTCCGTTGAAGATTGCATTTAAGGGTTAAACTTAAGATTTGTCGCCCCGCTGTCCAATCAAGTGACCACAAAATGTGTTTGCGGTTCATTGAGCCCATAAAGTGGTCAGAAAGAACCGTTCGACTGCACAGCACTTGGCCCAGGGGCGTCTTAGATTGCATTTTGTCTGTGTCCCATTGCGAAACGGTTTCTCTGAAATTTGCCCATTTGGTTGTTGCTTTTCTTAACCAGTTTTCACAATTCTCTCTTTTGTTTCTCAAATTGTTTCGCTGCCACCAAGTATGCCATGTGGCATCCGGCGTTTGCCACTTGTTTTTTAGACTTGCCTCAACTTCCGGCACGACAAGCTGCCAGCTGCCCGCTGCTTGTTCTCTCTATCCCATTCTCACACACCCACCTCCCCTCCCTGCCCCACGGCTACACAGCTTTGCAGCACATTGGAAATGCCGGCAAATTTACGCGAATTTCCGCTTGACGGAAATGCACAAAATGAAATTGAAAGCAAAACGCGAAGGCTATGCGGGCAGGGGAAGCACTGAGGGGTATTTGTGTGTGTGTGTGTGTGTGTGGGTGTGTGTGGGTGTGTGTGTGTGTGGGTGTGTATAGCACACCATAAACAGCGACAACAACTTGAGCTGTCATCATCGCATGGACAACAGTTGGCAACAGCACACACACCCCACACACCCCACAGCCCCTGCCCCGCCCACTCATTTACTAACCCCTTTGGTGTTTAATGTTGTTGCTGTTGCATTTTAGTGACTGGCGCGTGGCATTGACACGAGGCAGCGAGATAAGGCTCTTTTCTCTCTTTACCTGTTTGTCAGTGTTCAGTTTAATGTGCAGAAACAGTGTTTACTAAAACAATTGTGCCTTGAAATATGTGTCGATTAATAACAACGATTTGGTTGGCCTTATCATTTCAGGATTCGAGTGTATTTCTTATATATACATATCCCAAATTGTTTATGTGGGATACAAAAAGCAGCCTGCTGACCTACTTCTCAATCTATCCTTACTCTAATATTCCTTTCCACTTGTATCTAGAAATGTATCCTTAATTGTTTGCTTTCATTTCAATATGCAGCTGTACACTTTGGTAAAAGCTGGCCACACCCTTTTGACTGCCTTCAAACTTGTAAATTTTAAGGGTTTTTAGCTATTTCTTTGGGATAATCCAGCTCGTAAAAACAAAGAAGAGGAAGAAGTCAAATCTTGCACGCCGAGTGGTGTTTAAAAGGTGTTCATGCAACTGCAGTGTGACCGCCTTTTGTGTGTAACTAAACTACACAAGCCACAATAGCAATTTAGTTTGGGTGCTTAATTGGCGCCACTAAAAAGTATGCAATGGAAATTGGCACGGAAAGGCAAGTCACGTGAAAATGAGCCAGCAAAAAACCAAAAATTAAATGGAAATGGGCAAGGAATGAGGACAGAGGACAGAGGAGAGCAGAGAAGAACAAATCAAAAAATAAAAAAAATAATAATAAAAACAAGCAAAAAAAAAAAACAACAACAAGCTTGTCATAAGCAAGTCAAATGGTCGCCTGTCGCCGACGAAAAATATCTAAAAGTAATCCGCTAAAGTAGTTTCACAGTCAACTATCAAAGGCGGGGCGAGTGAGGAGGGGATTAGTTTCACAGCTTACAACAATTTGTTGCGAGCAGCAGTCAAGCAAGCAACAAAAGCAACAAAACGAGAACAACAAAAATGTTGCTCATATTGCGCTGAGCAGGGCAAAAGCAAAAGCTAAAAGCGAAAACGAAAAGCAACTGCAAACGTCGTCGACAACATTTAGCTTACCTACAAATAGAGGTAATGTACGGGTATGGGTGTGGGGGTGTTGGTGGGGTAGGGGGGTAGGCGGGGTAGGCGGGGAGGGGGTGTGGTGGGCTTAGAGACAACTAACTGTTACTGTAACTGTAATACTTTAAGCCTTTACGCAGACGACAAACACAGCAGTCGTCGTCGCAGTAGAAAAAAGGTGAGCAAAAGGCAGAGGGAGAGGATGAGGATGAGGGGAACCGACGCCGACCGCAGGCGACAACCGCATAATGCAGTGGGGCGACTGCGATGCGAACAGCGACGTCAACTGCTGCTGTGCTATTTTTATGCGACGTTGGCTAAACACTAAAAGTAGGCAAACAACAGAAGAGAAACAACCAACCGACAACAACAACAACAACAACAAGGACAACAACAAAAAGGAGACTCATATATAAGTATGAGAAGCAAAAAACAACAATAACAGGATCAAGCTGGTTAGATGCAGGAAACGACAGCAAGCATATGCTCGACTAAACGCATACCCTTGTTCAGTAAACAAAGCCAGCATGCTCAACAGCTGACCAGTTGAAAAGAAAGTTGGAGCGAGAGAAAGTGAGAGAGAAGCTAATGATAAAAATAAATAAAAAGAGCAGCAATTTACATATACATATGTATAAAGCAGTAATTCAAATGCAATATACCCTTGCATTAGGGTATCAAACCTAGGGTATCAAAAAGATTTGCACAAATAAAACTGAACAGAGCAGCATTTCAAGCGGGTCGAAATGCGGCAGAGCACGAGAGGGGACGATTGAGAGAGGCAGAGAGTGTAAGGGAGAGAGAGAGAGAGTGGAGAGGGAAAGAGCGAGAAATAGAAAGAGGAAAGTTTGCTCGCACAAGCCGAAAGCCAAACTGAGTCTGAATCCCTAATCCAAATCCCATATGTGTGCGTGTGTTTGGTTGCATATGTTGCCACTTCAGTTACAACATTGACCATGACACCACTCCCCACCACCACCAACACTACTACCACCACCATGAGCCGATGGCCACTTGCCGTGCGGTGCTACATAATCACATTTTGCGCTAGTCTGAAATTTCGCTTTGAGCAAGTTGTTAGACATGCGCTTCCGCTTTACGCCGTTTCCGCTTCCGTTTCCGTGTGCCGTTTTTTTCTTTCTTGTTTTTTGTTTGCAGCAGCGGCACAGATGCTAAGCTCGGACTGGGCCACAAACTTTATGCGTGTTAGATTTTCATGGACACACACGCGCGAGACAAGGAGAAACAGAGCAGGAGTAGAAGCACAAGTTACCCACCCCCATCAGGGTGCTGAGAATGGGCCTGGTCGCCACATGTGCGCCATAACTCAAAGCCAACTCCTTGATTTGGCCAACTGCTTGGAAAAAACTGCATATGATTTATTAGTTCACACTCAGTTGTCCATTGCAAACGCAACCCCACCACGACCGCATCCCAAGAGGAAAATATAGCTGCCCAATTAGCCAATGGCGCTAATAATGATCTTAAGCAAAAGCTCTTGCTGCAAATCCTACTCCGAAATTATTAGCGCTTATCGCTCATTAGCCACCAATTTATTTGTATCCGTTTTGGGCTTTTGCCTCAGCCACTTTCCCCAATTAGTTGTGGGCATTTTTGTTTCTGCTTAAAAGATTTGCAATTGGCCCTCGTGCTAAGCGTATTTGTGCTTCTTCTTCTTCTTCTTGTTATCATGAAGATCGATCCTATGAGATTCAAAGAATCTGATGCATACTTTCCTAAGAACAGCCAGTTGTACTTGAACAGCCAGTTTCTCTTGAATTATGCATAAAAGAAATAAATCTTTAATTTAAAAATCATCAATTCGAAAATGTTTTTAAATTTGTAGATGGAAAGCAGTATATATTATTATTAAATGATCTAAATTGAAGATATTCCAAAAAGTATTCAGATTAATCTAATATATTTTATCAAATTTGACATTCATATCTCTCAAATATGTTTTATGTTTTAAAGTGTTTTTTTTTTATTCAAATTATAAAAATGTCAAATTGAAAATCATATATGAATGACTGCCAAAATATATATAAAATTAATATTAGTGGGGAAGCTAGAATTCTAAGCTAATTTAACTTATTTTAGGCTTTAATTAATGGTCCCTATTAAAAAAAAGAGGAAAAATAATGAAGGCAAATCAAATTAAACACACACAGGAAGCAAATAAAATGAAGCAAAATAAAAGAGAGTTTCGCTAACGCAATGCGAGAAATCTCTGATTGAGTGGCTGGGCATGGCCCAGGGGCGGCAATTAATTTATGAGCCACCCCTCTTCCCAAACCCACACACAAGCACGCTCATGCCTTAACACACACACACACACACGCACACTCACATTAATTAATTACTGTGATTTCCTTCAGCGCGCGCGTTTTTTTTTATTTATTTATTTTTTTTTTTTATATATTTATTCTGTTTTTTTTTTTGGTGCTTGTTTTGTGCCGCTGATTTATGTGACGTCGACGACGGCGCCGCCAACTGCAACGCTGACGGCGGCGTCGACAGAGACTGCTGCTTATTAATTTGCCACAACAATAACTGCTGCAACAACAGCAACAACAACAACAATAGCACAAAAGGTCGCACAATTTACTTGAAGTAGCTTTGCTTGCTTTAAGGTGCTGCAAAGTAGTGAGGGGGTGAGGTTGGGGATTGGGGTTTGGGGGGTTTGGGCGGTGTCTTTGGGTTGGTTAGTCCAGGGTTGGATGAGGGTTTTGCGATTTAGCGTAAAGCGGGTCGCGACTTTTATTTCCTTTCTTATTTGGTTCTAGCACAATGCGCTTTGTGTGCGCAACTCGCATTCGAGTGTCTTTGTTCGGGTCCACCACGCCCACTCCACCCCTTCCCTCTCTCGCCCAGCTGCGCTGCCGACAATTGTCAACTGGTAAACAACAACAGGCAGTCAAGTTATCCTAAATAAACACATTTTCCAAGCTTCGCAGCGCAAGCAATTTTTTTTTGCCCCACCCGCCCAAGTCCAAACCTCTTCCTCTCCCTCCCCATTCCCCTCCCCAACCCGATTCAGTTGGGCTTTGTTGGTCTTTGGACATTCAGCAAACTGTTGCTGCTGATGCGCCACACACAACTAGCGAGAGTCTGCTCAACTAGCAGATATCCTGCGCAAACAGCAACAATTTGCAACTCATTTCCCATAGAATAATAATAAGGAATATTAAATAAATTAAGTAAATATACATTTTTCAAGTTTTAAGCATAAAAATCTGTAATCTCAAGATTTTGATGTTTGCAATAAAGCAAATAATAATTAAATCGAATTGCAACTTGGGACACCCTTTCGCAGACAATTAAACAGGGTATAACAACAAGAGGAGCAGCAGCAGGAGCAGCAACAAGCTGGGCTCGTTGTTCGTTGATGGGGGTTGTTTTTTTAGGGTGGGAGAGTGGGAGGGGGTGGTGGTGGTGTTGCACGTGTAGGGTCCTTTGGCCGGGCGCAGCTTTCAAATTAAACTCGCAAGAAAAACAAATTAGGCGCCACCGGACAACGTATTTGTCTGATGTTTGTTGTTTGCCTGCTTTGCTTGTCAGCCAGCAAGGGAGAGGGGTATGTAAGTGTGTGTGTGTGTGTGTGTGTGTTGGCCATATACATGCAAACGTATATAATTGTGGCACAGCAAGTGGCCGCTCAACTTGTCGCACGGCTCGTTGCAGACACTTAATGGGACCTGCTTCAAAATGCTTTAATATTAAGTGTCAGCAGATTTGTCCAATCGCGCTATCTCGCTCCCACTCCCGCTCCCGCTCACTATCTCTGCCTCGCTTACACACATTCACACACTTGACTAAAGTTGAATATTTTTTTTGTCAAAAGTCAAGCATCAAATTTTAAGTTGAGCCATTTTTTCGCTACTAAAGCTTGAAGCAGCTGGCATTTTTAATTAAAATATATAATTATATAATATATTCATATATATATAATCTGAAAGATATTGTGATTTTATGGGGATTTCAAATTGCAAATAAAATGCAATTTTGCAAGCTGAATTTAAATACACAATTGTTTGTCTAAAATTGGCAACTTATTTTTATTTAATTTGAAATGCTTGGTTTATTTTTAAGCAGAGTTGTTTCTTTAGCTGCTTTTTCGACTTTAATTTAAATATGTTCAAAATTCCCATTAGTTTTCTGTTTGTTGAGAAACAAAAGTGTGTATTTGAAAGTTTTGCAATTTTTTAATTTGAAAGATCCGCAAATCGTATTTCATATTCCCGAAGAGACTTGCTTTGTGCCGCATTTGATCATTCATTTGTGGCATATTTGTTGGTTGCATATTAAACATTTCTATTTGCCTAATCATATAATGAATCAATTGCTAATAAAATCGATTCGGATATAGCGAAGTGGGAACCAAAATACACTGGTGGCAATTGTGTCATTTGCATAATTAATCAACTTTGTTTTCCCTGCAACTCCGTTTGAATTTATTTTAGTGCAAGTGTGTTGGTGTGTGTGTGTGTGTGTGTGTGTGTGTGTGTATGTAAAGTAGCGCAATCTGCGATGTGAATGGATGGACATATGTGGGTCATATACATATGAACACTTGTATATATATATAAATCCGATTACTGGTCAACACCAGTCCCACTCGCAGTGTGCAACTTCAGTTCCGACTCAACACTGCGTCAAGTGCGTACACACACCTATACAACACACACACACACACACACACACACACACACACATATATATATATATGCGTTTGTTCGAGTTGGTTCTACAGCCTATATACAACCCCATTCAGCTCTACCTTTACCTATGTGTGTGTGTCCAACCTGCGTATACGTGTTTTCATATATTATTTTTGTACGCAATGACCAGCACATTTTTTCTGAATACCCCTCGAGCATCCATCCAGCAATGGGGTAGATTAGCACATTAGTATATACCCATGCAAGTTGCTAAATACTGAATATGAAAGTGCTGCATGCAGAGCAGAAATTGATTTCGTCTAAGGTAAACAAAATAATGATAGATATTATCGCAAAAATATGCATTATTTTTGGATTTCTAAGCGAATTAATTAACTAAAAGAAAATAATCAAAATACAGGGTGACTCTGTGGTCACAACAATATTTATTGCTCATAATTCTTCTTGCTTCTCATTTCCATTTGTTTTTGTTGTTTTTTTTTGCTGTGGCTGTTACTGCTGCTGTTGTACTTGTTGTTGTTGTTGCTGCTGTTGTTGTTGATGCTGTTATTTAAGTTGGTGTGTCTGCACACCCATCAATCGTGGTGTGTGCGTGTGTGTGTGTGTGTGTGTTTGTTTGTTGTGGCTCTCTGTGTGTTTGAGATGTGTTGTGTTCTTTTGCATATGCATAATACATGCAAAGGCCGCCGGCAAACGGCTGCCGCTTTCCTCGTTTGTCCGCCTGTCTGTCCGTCCCTCTATATCACTCACACCACCACCCACCCTCCACTGAACACCCCCTCAGGTCACTAGCTATAGAGATAGAGAGAGATAGAGAGAGAGAGAGAGAGAGACGCACAGTCCATTTCATTTTTAATAGTTTTCAGCTCGCGTCGACGTCGACTCAGCATCAGCGTCGACGTCGTTTCATTTGCCGCATGTTTATTTTGTAAACTGGGCCTCTCATCCTCCCTCCCCTCCACTCCCCCCATTCCCACTAGCTGCTGCTGCTGCAGCTCTTTCGCTCTTCAAAACAACAATGAAAAAAACAGAAAACAAACAAATTTGCAGTTTCGCAAAAAGAAAGCAAAAAAAAAAACTAGGGAAAACATTTTTTGTTGAGATCTGTGGATTTATGCAGTGCAATTTGACGCCTACAGTCACAGCTGCCACGCCCACCTCCAAGTGTTTTGTGGACACGCGAGTTATGGCCTTTTCATGAACTTTGCCGCTATCAATTGGCATATGGACGCCAGGTGGCGCCACCAAAAAGCAAATTCCAACCTAAATGTGTTGAAAAATGCGTCAGTAAATAAATAGCTAAGGGTGAAGGGGAGAGAGAGAGAGACATACAGAGAGAGCGAGAGGGGAATAGAAAGGAAGAACGTGAGAGAGAATAATAACGAGTAGGAGAAATGTTGAGAAAGTATAAACAATGAGGAATAGTTGAAGAAAAGTGGACTTTCAGAGATTTGCAAAATATTTATTAAAACTGCCAGCAACAATCATTTCCACCAAAAGGCAGCAACACACGTTATCTAATCTATTTAACTGTAAAATACACACATTTTTAATAAAAATCAGTACTTTTACGGGAGTGACGGATCCATCTGATCTCGCAGACTCTTCTTAAGACTTGTCTCAATTGAATGATGTCACACGAGGCGATGCGCCATAAACAAACAAAATGACAAGCGGTTGACTGTGCATGATACACAAATCATGCAGCACACACACACACGCACACACACACACACTTGAATAGTCCGATTGCACTTGTAAACCAAAGAGGCAGACAAAAGGCTTAGCGAAGCGTTGCAAGACGCCAAAGACGCATGAGTGGATGCCACCAGCTACGGCAACGGCAACAACAGTACCAGTAGCAACAACGATGTCTGAATTGACGCTAGCAGCGAGAACACTGCTCAGCATTGAACATTCTCACACACACAGACACACACACACACACACACACAGACACCCATCATCAAACGGAATGAAGAGACTCTGACGAGCTGGCAAGGACACGATTTGTGACTGCCGACAAAAACAGAATAAAGAGTTCCAAGGCTGAAAAAGTGTATTTGTTATCGAAAATCTTATTGTGCGTGTGCGCGTGTGTGTGTGTGGCAACTCTGACATAAAAGCTAAGCTCATGTTATCGATAATGCTATCATACATAGCTGTTTTGAATGCAATTCCCGTTTGATAACTATCAGTGTACCTTTTGAAAAGCTCCTTTAACTTATCCACTAATTTTTACTTTCTTTCCTTTTTTCTCTTTCAGCAAGTAAGTTATCGAGCCTACAAGCGTCAAGCTATCGAATTGAATTCAAACAGTTTAACATATTCTGCTCAGTTAAAAATGTAAGTATTTCTATAGAATTCTATAGTGTTTCTGGTACCTTCTGATATCGATAGGAAATTTCCAAAAATTGAAGTCTATTTAGGTAAAACAATAATCTATCGAAATGTCATCAATTGCCAAAATTATGTGTGCAGGTATTAAGCCAAACGTATGCCTATAAGCGCACATAGATATCGATAAATTATCGATAAATGTTTATCATAGTTGAATTGGTATTTTTTGTCGCCTGTGCCTCTCCGTGTGATATCCAGTGAAAGGATCTATAAAGCGAAGTGTGGGTACTTGTAAGATTTATGTATGCATACATATAAAAGTGAGTGTGCGTGTGTGTGAGTGTGTGTGTGTGTGAGTGTGTATGTGTTAATCTGTTCATATTTTATGTCCGCATCAGGACATAAAATCAAAATAAGAGCCAAAGCCAATGCAATATGCATATATGCACTTTGATACTCATGCTCATACTTATGCTCAAACTCAGATTCGTATTCGCATTCGCATTCACATTCACATTCGCATTCACATCCGCATTCATATTCGCATTCGTATTCGTAGTCATATTCAGGGTTGCAGACACGAATAACATTTGCATAAAGGCTTAGGCAGCATTTGCATTTTTATAGATACTCTCGGCAGCTTGTTCGAGTGGTTGCTGATATTTCTGCTATTGTGAGTTTTGACATTGTTGCCTTATTGCGTCCAACGAGTTGCAACTAATGCAAATGCACAAATGCGATTTATGACAACCCTGGCAAAGCTGGGCTCTGCTCCCCCCAGTTAACCCACTGAGTTTTCAGCTAAGACAAACATTGCGCCTTGTTTTTAGTCACTCTCACCCTACGCAGCTGGCAAACATTTGCACACACACACCCCACACACACACACACACACACGCACACACACACACACACACATACACACACACATATTCACTTACTTATACGTCATTCATCATTTTGTGGAGCATTTGGCTGTTTGGCACTCTGTCAGCTGGCCCATTAACGAGCCCAAGTCTCACACCGCACCGCACCGCACCGCACCACTTGGGTGGTCTCGGTCATGTGATATATGTATGATAGGCACCGAGACTTAACCCAACATTTGTCTCCATTCGCTTCTCTGGTTTGGTGTCTGTTTGCCAGCGACACACAAAATTCAATAAAAATATTTGATTAATTGTGCAAAATGCACAAATGTTTGTATAGTTTTCGCTTACCAATCGCAGACACGAGATACGTGATGAGAAAGAGAGAGAGAGAGTGGGAGAGAGAGAGAGAGAGATAGAGAGTAGGTGTATTAGGGAGGGATAGTAATATATTAGCATGAACAAAACCTCAATTCGGGTCTTTACAACTGCAAAAGATCATTAGCAGCAAAGCAAAGTCATTCTCTAAAAATAATAATAAATATTTAAATATTTGTATTCTTAATTTAAGCCACTTTTTAGGCATAACTATATCTTGGCTAGCGGTGAGTTTAAGCCTTATTGTTCAGTGTCGGTTGGTGGTTAATAATGATATATGCAAAACTAGGAATCGCATAGAAAGTCAACTGATGCTGAGCATCTTTTTAAAATGTTTGCATTTTTAATTTATTTATTTTCTGGTCTTTTTTTTGCTGTTGCGAAAAGTCAAAGAGACATAGAGAGAGAGTGAGAGAGAGAAGAGAGAGAGAGAGAGTGAGAGAGAAAGAGATGGAATGAGTATTTCGATTTAAATATTTCATTGGGCAAAGTTTGTTGGGTGGTCCACTGAGTTGGCTGCTCATCTGTTTTGTCAGTTCGTCTGTTGCATTATTCATTAGGGCGGCAGTGGCAAAGCCACCTGGCGATGGGACAAGCAACGACTTCCGCTACAGCTAGATGGATGAATGGTTGGATGGATGGTTGGTTGGATGGATGGATGGATGGATGGATGAATGGATGGAAGGTTAGGAAAGGGGAGCGAAAGATACAAGGAAAGCGTGGGGAAACGGAAATTGCAAGCATGACCAAATAATGACTCTTACACACACACACACACACACACACACACACACACACACTCACACACGGATATTTTGGTGAAAAAGCAGCAAAGGAAAACAGCTGTTTGGTTAGGGTATGCAGGATGTCTGTTTGATAGCTGGCAAAATCAGCGCACTCGTCAAACATGTTGATGGACACTTGAAAGGCAAAGGCAGAAAGGCTGACGAGACAGGCAAAGGCCTGGCAAGCCAAAAGCCAAATTGCTTACCAAAATACATTTTCATAATTTGTATTTCACATTTTGGGTTACTCTTCTTTTGGGTTACTCTGTAAAAATGAACAGAAAGTGGAGTAAATTATTTAAATTAGCAAATTATTTAAATTAAAGCTAAAAATTATCAACAGATAAATATGTTAATTTATTTTTCATTATTATAATGTATTTTTATTGAGGGTATCTCTTAGTCGAGTTCTTACGACTATAACATTCTTAATGTTTTTTTTTTCTTGTGTTGCTATATTTTTGAAATACTTTGCTAAAAAGTTCAGTTGCACGAAGAATGAAAATGGAAATTCTTTTTATACACATTTCGTTTCTTTTGTTAAATGCTTTTGGCTTGCCTAAAAATAGTTGCATGATTGAGGGGGGCTATGGGGTATGCTACGGTGATGATGTATGTGTGTGTGTGTGTGTGTGTGTATGTGTGTGAGTCATAAAGATATGACATGCACATGCATGGAGGGCACATATCATAATATCAAGTAATCGCCATGTGTTACGGTCAGAGCCCAAAGGCGCCAGCCGTCAACGTAGCCAAGTTCAATTTGCTTTCAAGTGGTGTATGTGACATGTGTAGCTATTGTTGCCACATACCATAGTTCACACACACACACACACACATACTACACTCTGTATTTATCTGTATCTATCTATCTATCTATCGATGTACACGCTGTCTATGCACACAAATGATTTATTTATTTATTTACTTATTGCCAATGACGCGAGTTTTTCCATGACGCAGCTGCCACAAGCTGCCAATACTAGTCCACCCACTACCCCGTTCATCCACAAAACTCGACACACACTATAAACCACCTTGTATGGGTATTTAGAGTACATGAGTTCTGTTCAAATTTATTGGGCATTTGTCGCTGGACGCCGAATAAACACACTAAAAGTGAACACAAACGACCCTTAAATACCCCTTACTACAAACTCTTTTCAATGGATACAAATTTAGTTCTTAAGCAATGTTTTTATAGGCCCCATTTAGTACTAACGTGTTGAGATTTAATTAATGCAATTTAATAATAATGAATAACAATTAACTAAGAGAAATATCAAAATTCAAGAATTTTTAAAATGACAATATTTTCATATGAATTAAAAAATAAAAAATAAAAAAAAATATATATATATATATGTATGTACCTGCAGTACATATAGACTCTGTGTTACACATCTGGTAATAAAAGGAAAATATCCCAACCATGTTAGGGTATCGAACATAGGAACAAGTAATTTTTGCTCGACCAGCCACAAATGTTGGCAGACAAACAAACTTATTGGTCGGGTTGGTTTGTTCCGCTGCAATTAGAAATAGATGATCAGATAGAATTTACGAGGGAGTGGGAAAAACAGTTACATAGAAAAAACTCAGATAGATGAATTTCTAAATAATGCAGGCATCGTTTCTCAATTGGTGGCCATTTCCTAATGTACAAAGAAATAAATAAATTCAGCACAGACAATATCTTAATTGGTTGGTAAACACTTTGTCTACGGATGGATTGTATATCCCCCCCCCCCCCCCCTTCGATAAGAGTATCAATAAATAGAAGAATAAGAAATAAACACAACTCTTTCATTTCATTATCATTATTATTATTAAATAGAAATTTAAAACACAACGTTTAACTTGTCAAACAGCTTAAAATTCCAGCTGCTGCTGCTGAATTGCGAGTCAGAGTCATTGAGAATGAATGAATGAATCACTCATTAGGCATTCATGATGATAATGAGTAGAATCGAGAACATCGCTCTAATTGCCAGACCCTCGGAGAGGAACAAGAAACACAGACAGGAACTGGAGGTTGAGTCTGAATCTATTAGCTCATTAGTCTGATGTAATCACATCAATATCAGAGTGCTTTGTCCTTGTTCTGTTGCTCGTCCTTGCAGCTCACTCAATAAATTTCCTTCGTTTTTTTTTGTTTATTTGTGGGCGTGTTTTATACACAAACATACATATTTATTTCTTGCAAAATATTTGCACAAATTATTCTTGCAACCTTAGATGCTGCATAAACTTTTTGCTTACCAAGTGGTGGGGCAACAACAAAGGCAACAATTGCCATTAAATGCAAAAACACATACTCGTTATATATGTATGTGTATGTGTGTGTGTGTGTGTGTGTGTTGAACACATGTTGCTGCCAGCCCTTGAGGCAAGACTTCGTGGCAAGCGGAACAAACGCAAATGTCCTTCAGCCGTGCGCAACAGCTGCTTTCGCCTGCTGTAATTTGCCACACACTTCTCCCTCTCCCTCTCTCTCTGTCTCTCTTTCTCTATTTCTGTCTCTTTCCGCCTCTCGTCTAGCCTAATTGCAAATATATATTTTGACTTACAAGTCGTTGCGGCAACGAGTTTCCCGTGTCTTCAGTCTCAAATTTCAGTTTGTGCGCAACTTGGGGCGCCAAATGAAATTTACATTTTTGACTTCATTTAACTTGGCAGCTGTGTTCCAATTGACTTGTCGCCGACGCTGAGCGACATGTCATTTAAGACGCCTTTTGTGGCACCATGAATTTTATATACTTGGCTAATATAGCCTCCTCCTCTTGTTTATATAGTCTCCTCCATCACCATCTGCATCTCTTTTGCATGTTAATTATATATTTTGAAATCTGATGCAAACTAAATGTTGCTGCAATTGAATACTAACAAGTTAGTTAATCCTCCACTGGTACTAAAAAAAAAACACGTTAAAAGCACTCTAAATTTGCTACTTTACCTGCAGCAATATTTACTTGAGAGACCTGAACTTAGTTTCATAATTTAACTCTTACACAGCCTACTTAAAAGTGGCAAGTCAACAAGGCTTAATCTATGAAGCGTACTGCCAAAATAATACCAAGTAATACAACTATTGGCAGCAGGCATGAATTCAGTAATTCCTAATTTGAGTTGTTTAACATTCGCTTAAAAATCAATGGAAACGAATGTTGCATTCATAGATTCATCATTGGTGTTTGCGTCATCAGCTGGAAGCCCAAGGGGCAACTGTTAGTCAAGCAAACATCTCCACATCTCCACAGCTCCACTGCCCCTTGTTTGCTTTGTTTGTAACCACATCCGGCAAGGTCGCCACATTGTTCGCTAAAAGATTTGCCACTTTCTTTCACTGGTCCACCACATCCAGAGCCATTGTGTGCCTGGCCTGGTTTGGCTTGGTTTGGCCAGCCTCCATTTGATGGCCTTATGCAACTTTAATTGAATTGCATGTTAAGCCACGGGGCTTTGTCTTCGCCTCGATGTGCTGACACTTTGAGACATCCTGAATGCTGAAGGACGAATTCGCAAAATGGCAGAAAGCCTTTTGGCTAAATCTATAGACAATTTCATTAGTTTTATTGACCGTCGCCAAAATAGAATCGCACTCGCACCAATCCCCATTCATTCAGTATTTTGGTATTTTGGTCTAAGTTGAACTTGTCAAAGCTACTTTCTTAATAATTCACAATGAACTGTGAGCAGCTGTCACCAGTTTGTTATTTATTTAATGTTGCTTGTTTACTTAGCTGTAATTTGCTATAAATAATTGCATTATAATGCAACCTATTTAAATATTTACTGGCCAGTTGACTGTGGTCATCAGGAGTTGCCAGCGAATGTTTCCAACTAGCGATGCACTCGTGTGGATAAAACATTAATTAAATTATTCGAATGCCATCAGACGATGTTTAAGCCTCAAAAAAGTTGAACATAAAAAGTTAAACATAACAAGTTAAACATAAAAAGTTAAACATAACAAGTTAAACACAAAAAGTTAAACCTAAAAAGTTGAGCATGAAGACAGATATTTTTAAACTGGGAATTAAAACTCTTTTTTAATGTTTTTTATTAGTTAAATAAATACATTTTTTTTTCATTCCAAAAATTGGTATTCAGATTCAGATTCACAGTTTCTGATAATTTATCAAGTTAAGAAATCGTTGAGTGCATTTTTGTAAAATACATTTACGATTTTGCTCGTCACATTCCGCTTAAATCGTTAACAATTCGTTGACAAAGGCAATCAAATGCCAATTATGGCATATTTTCGAATTTTGCAAATTTCACAAATTTCTCAAATTTCGCAAATTTCGCAATTTTGATTTATCATCACAAAGCCAATTGCGAATGCAAAATGCAAAATGCGAAATTCGAATTGTAGTCGGTTGCTTCTGTCAACGCATCGTATGCTTAATGAGTAATGTGGGATGGAAAATCGTGTTTGCCGTTATTCGTGGATAATTATCGATTTTGTGAACATTTTCCAAATTGATAACGAACCATTTTGTTGGCCATTTAAGTCGCGACCAGTCAAAACGAAACGCAAAATTCAACAATGTGCATTTTTGTCGAGCACAGGAAATAAAACTGCCAAAACTGACAGTTATAAATGGGAACACAATATGTGAAAAGGGTTGGGAAAATTCGGGGAAATGGATGGTAGTCAATTATATGTGTGTGCAACAGCAGCCAGCCAGCTGCTGACCTTGCAAACTGTTGGCAAAAGTCAAAAGTGAACTGAATGAGTCGAGTTCCAAAATTGTAACTAAATTTTGTCCTCGCATCGAAATATCAATTTATTTATTCAGATTTTTCTGTCATCACTGATTAAGTCAAAATATGCCGAAGGCCTTTTCTTTTTATTCGGTAAACTAACAAAAAATATGAGAATGTCAAGTGTGCATTTTTTTGAAATAATTACACAGATTAATTGGAATTCTCAGGGAATATAGTTTTCACGAAGGACACGCAAAAGTATAATTTAAATGTAATTAAATTTATAGCTGATTATGGATATGATATGGATAGGATATGGAAATGATGAGGGAAGCCCAAAAACAAATGAAATATTATGGATCACTTATGTATTCAGATTATACCTAATTAATGAAAGGTGCTGGCCCCATAAAAAATTAATTGAGGAAATAAGTTATCTGCGAGATAGCAACGTGAGCTTGGAGCACATGAATTAAGTTTACCAATAAATGCTTATGAAATTAAATTAAATTTATAAAAAATGGTGATAAAAAAAACATGCTAAACAGAATCATTAAATTTGACAAAAAGAATAAAAACATCAGACTGTCGTCTGCATTTGCATTTGAATTCTGCTCTTCAGTTTTTATGCACTCTGCTGATTTATGTGTAGTTTGCTGCATGCCACGCAACACTATCGATCATTTGTGGTACTTAAGCTACAATGCAGTTAAGCAACTTACAACTGCAACAGCAACAAAAAAAAAAAAAAAAAACAAAAAAAAATAAACTTCAAAAAAGCATATGCAAGAAATTTGTGCACACTGGAGATGCATTTGTGGGAATTTATGAGTGGTTTGCAACACTGCCACTGCTGAAATTTACATAGTCTTAGAATTTATGTGGCAACGAGTTTCTTATGCCACCATCCTACATAAGTTTGCCGCCGTTTTTTTTTTTTTTTTTGATGTTTCTGTACTGAAAATGAAAGATGGTAATTCGTTTGCTGGCATACTAAGTACAAGTGCAGCCAAAGAAAATTGTTTTTCTTCTTGTTTTTGGATTCAATTAAAGCAGGCATATCAGACACCAATACTTATACAGTATATAGTAGTATTAACTACATTTATATAATTGTATGCCTTGAAATTTGAAAACTAAATATGCCAGAATTTTGGCTGAAAAGTGATGAAAATTAATTCAACGGACAATCGATAATTAAAATTGACTTTGTTTAATTCGACACAGTTAAAAGAATTTAAAAACTGGAAAATTCTACTCTGGGAATTATTTTTTGTACTATTTCATGTACAATTTGGAAACTAAATTTAATCGAAATCAAACTTGCATATGATATATATATATATTCCTATAGGAACAATTCGTATAGGCAATTGGCAATATTTTATATTGTAAATTTTTTGACAGGGTATTTAAATATTAGCAGCTTGAAATTACAACACTTTTCGCTCTGCTGCTTAAGGCCATGGCCATTGCTCTGTTGCTCTAGGGGTTGATAGTGGTTAGGGGTGGTTGGAAGGGAGGGGGAAGGGGAGGTGGGGTGACTGCAGTGGCTCAGCGCAAACAATGCGCGCCTGGGTCGGCATCGCCTGCGGTTGTAATTACGGCGTTTCGTAGACTCCCTATTTGGGGAGGAGGAATGGGGGAAGGGTCGAATCAAAAAGAGAAGCAGCTTCAATTGGCCATTGTCTGTGCAGCGGCGTTGTTGCAGGTGCAACAGGGTCAGCAAAAGGGTGGCGGTGAGGGGACGTGTCATTGTTGTGCCAAACAATTGCAAACTGGCAACAGCAACTAGGTTGCCTGCCTCTAAACTGCCGGAAGTGTTGCAACCCGCCTTCCACTGTGACCCTCCCGCACCCCCTCTAGCCTAGCCAATGTCTCGTGGACGTCCTCGTCCTCGAATTCTTAGTTTCAGTTTTCGTTTAACTTGCCCGCCGGGCCGGGTAACAAGTGGTGCATCTGCTGGGTGGCTCAACAGTCCCAGTCCAGCTACTCAGCCTGTCTTCAGGTTTGTTAGGCTTTATTGTGCACTCCCCCTCCCCCCTCCCCCCCTCTCAACAAACAAAAATGATGAACATTGGTCGTCTCATATCTTGTCTCTCATGGCTGACATTATTGCTGTTGTTGGTGTTGTTGTTGTTGTTGTTGTTGATGTTGCAGTTGTTGCGCTTCGGGGCGCAACTAAATTGATAAATGCAGCTCTGACTGCCACGCCAGGCGTCTCTATCTCTATCTCGCTCCTTGCAGCCCCTCCCCCTCCTCTGAGCAACCTTTTGTTTCTGCTGTTGCAATTTAGCAGCTGTGCATTGTTTGGAGCAATTTGTTCGATTGATTTGCTCGCAGGCAGGACTCTAATCAATTCATTTCTCTGAAGAGATCCCCATTTTAGGGTCCTGGGCAGGCAACATCATGCTTAGGCCTTGAAGAGCCAGTATAAATTCAGTAGTTCAAACATAGTACTTCAATTACAGTTAAATTAAAGGAGCTCTTCACTTGCATGAAAGTTGTTAAAATTAATCATTCAGAAAACCAGTTAACCAATTACAATTGTGGCTATATAACAGCTGTTATTTGGTAATATATAACTTAACTCTCATCTTATGTAATATATTTCGTGAATTATATACAATTTTTATTGATATATATCTTGCAGTGATTATTTTACGATGTGGCACTTGCATTCAGCTATATTCCATATCTTTATAGCATTTCTATCAATTGAATTAATGATCCAGAACGCACTCAAAAGCGATTCAAACACACATTTTCCACTCGTTGCCCCAGTTTCATCTGTGACCCATGTCCCATGGCACATGCCACAAGCGGCCACTCGTCGATGCGAGCCAATTGAGGCATGCCAGGTTTTTGCCCATCTGCGTCGCGTTGTGTAAATGGCTTCATTAAAAACGAAAAGTGCAATGCCAAAAAAGCAATTGCCAAAAAAAAAGAAGAAGAAAAAAACTCAAAAACAACGAGTCGCGTTGCATTAGCATTTGGTGCAGTGGCAAAGCGAACGACCAACACACAAAGGGTTGCCTAAAAGTGCTTCAGCATTCAAGAGAGCCCCAGGTGTGCATTAGTGCGTGTGTGTGTGTGTGTGTGGGTGTGTGTGTGTGTGTGTGTGTGTGTGTGTGTGTGTGTGTGTGTGTGTGTGTGTGTGTGTGTGTGTGTTGCATGTTTGTTAATGCGCTGTATTTGACATTTGCTATTTGCAGCTTTTTTTTTGGTGTGCACTTCCTTCTCCATATCTTTACCGTTATTTCTCGTTGTTTTCCTTTCTTTTTTTTTGCCTTTGCTCTTTCAACTGACAAAACATAAAAGAATACAGAAATAGGCAACGTTTGTGCCATAAGCTGGTTGCATGTTGAAAGTGGAAAGTGGAAAGTTAGAGTGCACTCGATAACACCAACAAACTATAACTGTAACTGCTCGAATCTAATCAAAGGCTGTCAGCTGGGAGCCAACTAAAAGCAAACTGATATGACAAGTGCAAGTGGGACAGACAGCTAAAGTGAGCAAGGGATAAAGGGAGAGGGAGAGGGAGAGGGAGAGGGAGATAGTGCATCAGCTGATTCGCTTAAAAGTGGTGTTCTGTGACAGCTGTTAAATGCCCCTATTTCACTTGTGGCAACTGCCACACATTTCTTCATATCTGTGGGCTCATTCCGATTACAAGTGATTGTCGAGCAGATTGAAACCTAAACACTTTTTACTAACGGTTTCTTTTAGCTGATTAAAAAGAAAATTCTTTATAGTTTTTACTATTATTACAATATTAGGGACAACAACGGTTACATTTATTTTTATTGGTGTTATTATTTTTAACTGTTATACGGCTATTATACACATTTTGTGGTTCCCTTGTGTCACATAACTTTTAATTGTTGTATTGTTAACTGTTTTACAGCTATTATACATATTTTAAGGTTATGTTGTCACCTATTTTTTATTGGTTATTTTTAACTGTTATACAGCTATTATTAACATTTTGTAGTTCTAGTTATATTGTTAACTTTTATACAGCTGTTATAAACATTTTGTGGTTCCATTGTTCCACATATTTTTTACTGTTATGCAGCTATTATACACATTTTTGTGGTTTTATTGTGTCACATACTACTGCTGTTATACAAATTGCGTACTACTCTCGTATGACTGTTATACAACTGGTGATTTACCCGCACTTATACTATATATTTACTCATATGCATATGCAGCATACACTTATTCGCATATCTTATATCTAACCGCATCAACCGAAAAGTGTTGGCGACGTGCTGACCCATGAACTCACACACACACACATACACACACACACACGCAGACAGACAGACAGACAGATATGGTGCACTTGGGCAGCTGCAACTGACAGCAGTTGCAACTGTCGCGAGCTGAGAATCGCTGACACTGACACGCAGTCGCAGCATCAAGCGTCAAGGGCTGCTGCCTCAAACGCAACAAAAAAAAGCGAGGCAAGCTGCAAAAAACCGTTTTAAGTTTGCGTATTTAAATAGCGCAAAAATTAAAACTAGCAGAACAAAATACAAAAAAAAAAAAACACAAGTCTATTTTCAGGCTAAAATGCGACAGCTGTGGGTTTTTTGCTGCTTCTTCTTTCTACATTTGTCTTGCTGGTGAGTGATGGGCGCTAATTGATACCAATACCAGAGGGCTAACAAAATAAAAAAAATAAAAATGAAAAAAAAGTACTTCAGAACGATGACAACGAGCAAAGGCAAGGCAATGGCAAAGACGGCTTAATTATGTTTTGAGTTTTTGGCCAATTGTTTGCCATTTGCCAAAAACAAAAAAAAAAAAAAACAAAAAAAATGTGCACAAAAAGCGTCCTTGTATTCAGCTCGTATTCCTCTTGTATTTGTAGCTGGGCAGCCAAGGCCAAGTTAATTAATTTTGCTCTTTGGCGCAGTGGCCCCCTTTTCCATGACTCTATTTTCTGTGCACCAAGTTGGGCTTTGCGGCGCAGGTGGGAAAGTTTTCATTCAATCAACAGCGAAGAAATAACTTTGAACTTGAAGTTCCCACTGAACTCCGCTTACAGCCCACGTTTTAATTAGACTAATTAATTTTTGACAACGTCAGACAAAAAACAGCGACAAAAACAGCCAGAAAATAATAATAAAACAAGAAACAGCGCAACTTTAGCCTCGAACTAAAAGAACGGCTCGAGACTTTTTCATGGCCAACACTTAATGCGTAGCCAGTTTGGCTAAAAGTATTTTTTTATTTTTCCTTTTTTTTTTTTTGGTTTTTTGGGGTGAACATCATCTGCAACAAAATTCTCGGTGGCTTGGGGCTCGTTGCGCGGCAACCTCAGACACGGGAATGCATTTAGTATAACGGTAATTGAATGTATGTACATTTTCATACATATACACGCTGAAAAGAAAAGCGAGCGATTTTCTCGTTTGGTGTATATAAATTAAAGCGAGGTCTACAAACAAATACTGGTAAAGAAAACTGTGTAAGAGTCGTTGAAGGAATGGAATAAAAGTCTACTTAAATTAAGTTATTATTTATAACTGTAAAGATAACGCCAACCACTAAATATCAAGTTTGATGCAATTAATCAGAATACAGCAATATATATTTTATATTAAAACAATATTTTTTGAAAAAAAAAAAAAAATGTTTAAAAACATTGATAAGCTTCAAAAAATGGGATGAGCATTTGTATAACAGCTGTTATACAGCACATTTGTGGCATATACATTGTGAACTAGATGGCCGGAAGTGGCTTGAAGAATACTTGAGATAGGCTCATAATCTATGCATATCTGGAGTTGCCTCTCAGTTGCAATTTGACAAAACACGTTTAGGATGTAAGCAAATCGCAGTTGTTGTCGATATTTTTGCTGTTGCTGTTGCTGTGGCAGGAAGGAAGTCGGAAGTGTGTGTAATTTAAGCAGCGGTAAGCGGCGCCCATGCGAACGGAAGCTTGCAACAAAATGTGCAACAAGCTGCAAAAGCCACCAACTGTCGACCAAATGACCAGCAAACAAAACCAAACCGAACCAAACCGAGCCCAACTCAGGCAGCGACAAGCAACACAGGTGTCTGTCCGTCCGTCTGTCTGTCTGTCTGTTTGTCTGTCTGTTTGTCTGCCGTTTGGTGGTGGCTATGGATGGAGGTGTGGCCAGTTTAACGCATTGCCAAATAGCAAAATGCACTTATTATACCCAGCAATGTTGCAGGAGAGACAGGGAGTTATTTCAGCCTAAATAGTATTCAAATATATTTAAAATTGTTAATCTTAAATAATTAAAAGAAACAATTGCTAAGCTATTTTTAAGCCAACTCCAATCTTGTTTTGTGAAACGAATCTCAAATATTTGCCAAACTCCACTTAGTTAAAGCTGGAAAAAATATAAAGCTTGAGCTTAAAACAATTGCAGAATAAAAATAAATTTTAAAAATTTTTCTGCTGCCCAAATTGAAAGAAAATAATTAAAATTTTGTTTAATTGTTATTTATGCAAATCAATATTTAAGTTAAATTTCAGTGAATAGGGTAAATTTTAGTTGGGAAGACATTGGTCATTGTGACATTGTGGCCATTGCATTTGCAGCCGTGCCACAAAATGAGTTGCACAAACAGAGACAGAGTCGTGTATTTTTGGCTTTTGGATAGTGCATAAATCGTGCCAAATTTGTGCGTTCAAAGAGCCAAAAAAAGTCACATCTAAGGGCTTAAGGGTTTCGGCGGGGCGGATGGTGGTTGGGCTTGGGGTTAAAGAGGACTTGGGCAAAACATTTATGGCCAAAAACAAATGGCTGGCAGGCAGCTGCTGGCAGTGGCTCAAGTGCCCATAATGGCATAGACGACGACGATGACGACGACGTGCAGGAAACGTTTGTTGTTGTCGCTGTTGTTGTTGTTGTTGTTGGTTGTCGTCGCTGCTGCTGGGGGGGAAGTGTCACCGGAAGCCGGAAGTGCGGCAGATAGCAGGCAAGCAAGTTGACAAAAGTTGGCTTCGTTCTCCGCTCATGCAACGCATAAAGTACAAGTAAAAGCAACTGGAACACAGGACACACACACACACACACACACACACACACACACACACACACACACACACTACACAGGACGACGACCGGGCAATCTTCAGCACTCGATACTCTATCACCATAACTGTCATCTGCCACCTTGCCACTGCCCCACAGTTTGCCACTGCTAACTGACTATTTTAGCCGTTTTCCAACACGTCCTTGAATTACACAGCAAATGAATATTTCTCACATTCCTCACATATGTCGAGATGCACTCGAGAATAGATCCAAAATTAACGCTTACTTTTACTTAGAGTGAAATATTGTCAATTTTATGAGGGACTGAAATTGGAGACTCGAGTGCATTTTTCAATCTCTCTTCTCTCAGGATCCATATCCAAGCAAGGACTGTGTTTGCTAATTAAATATGGAGAAAAGCTAATGTTTATTTTTAGCTAATCACTTTTGCAATTAGTTTGCTTTCATCTCAGGATCTATAACTGCTAGTCTGATTTATCGATATCGATTATCACTTATCGATGACTTTATGTGTATATTTTAAGACCACATGTTCATGTTATGTTTTGTACTCATTTCATACTTGAAATGCAAAAAGAACAGATTTAAATGTAATTATTTTTTTTGTTTGTTTTTTGTACGCTTCTTATAGTTAAAAATAATCCAAAAATATTTATAAATTCCATTTGCAACTCGGTTGACATACTTAGTTTGCCATTATACCTTGTATAATGATTACAATTTTTTTTTTGTTTATTATTTTCTTTACTTTGCTTTTTGCTTGTGATGTTTTTTAAAATGCTCTTTTTTCTCATATATTTTTTTTTGTTGTGTTTTTGCTTTTTGTGAATGTCGCAGATTTTTGTTCAATTGAATGCATTTCATTTCATTCGTGACGACGCGACGGCAGCAAGCGGATAAATTTCTTAATTGCAACTCGGCCATACGCTTTTCATTTTTGCAGCCACCCTCCATCACCCACCCCTCCCCCCCATCGTTTTCCCACCGCCTCTTTTACTTTACCTATAAATTTTAGCTGGCCCTTTTTTTTGCGCTGCGCTTTTTTGGAGCTGCATAAAAGCGAAAAAAAATCAGGCCAAAGGCAGGCAGCTGAAATGACAGAAAATGCGATGCGAAATGCTGGCTGCTGGGGCAGATGACGAGGGGCTGATGGGGGCGGGGCGGCGGGGTATGGTTTACTGGGGGAGTGGCTGCAAGGCTGGTTGGTGTGTATCGCCACAGCTGCCTCTCTTCATAATGCCTAATGGCCGCTAGCTGTGGACTTGTGGTTGTAGTTGTTGTTGTTGTTCTTGTTGTTCTTGTTGCAACCTTGAAAAGAACGCACAGGAAAAAAAATTGAATTTAACTCAAATTGAGCCGCAACACTCTGAAAAAAGGTCTCGATATCTGTTTGAAATGCATTTAATTGAAAATATCTTAGTTATGATGCTTCCAAGTTGAAATATACGCAAGAAATGCTCAAGAATGCACAAATTAAGTTCTTCAACAAGATATCGTTTTTTTTTTAAGTGCACCAACAAATAACTTGGCACACTTTTGCCATGTCTTCGTCTCGTTTTCTCTCTGAGAAGTTATTTTTTTCTGATGCGTCTAAAATAGACAAGTTTATTGCCAGTTTGGGGCTTTGGGGCAAACAATGACGAGGCCAAAAAACGGGTAGACAAGTGCCGGGGCAATGTTGTTGCAGTCCCCTGCCCTGCTCCACCGCTCCACCACTCACCCTGCCCCTCCCCTCTGCCCATATTCACTCACTCTTTGTGGCAAAGGTCAACAGTTGTTTTTTTGTTGTTGCATGCAGCGTCGCTTTCGGACCAGGTCAAAATGTGAGTCCATAGGCTGACAGTTGCCATATTGTTGGCAGTCGGCCTTGTCATAGTTGCTGCTGTTGTTGTTCTGCCTGCAACTCAAGGTGACAGTCGCCCTTGCAACAACTTGAGCCTCAGGCTCTGGCTTTGGTTCTGTCCTCTGCTCGGGCTTGTGGCTGTGCCAACTGTCGCCGACTCTGCCACAACAGCTGCCACAAATGGACAAGCCCCAGTCCCTCCTCCCCGGGTCATTTATTTTTTGTTGCTTGTGATATGCAACCAAGGCTGACAAAATGAAAATTGTTAGAGTTAGATTGAGAGAAAAACAGAGATGGAAACCACACTTTTTTTTTCCTAATTCCAAAGATTATTTCACGAAAATACCTTGTCAACACAATAACCAACTGTACAAATTTAATGAAAATTCTGCTACCAAAATAACAAAGCCGATTTTTAAAAGCAATCCCTTTTGTGAATGGTTTGACCTCTTTACTAAAACAAAATTTTGAGTTTAAACAGAGGTTAAATAAAGGCAGAGACAAGTCAATATCATTATTTATATTTATATATATTTCAAAGCAATCGCATTTTTAAATTGATGACTAAACTTGTCGACGGTCTGCTTTTTTTAACAACAGTTAATTTCATAAAAAACAAATTGGAGCATAAAACGGAGATTGAATGATGCATGTTTGCCTAAATTATTTCAAGTTATTAAAGGAATAAAGTTGTAAATGGAATAATGCATTTTAATGGACTAACTATATGACAGCTGTATAACAGTTATTCGTATAACAGTTTGCACAAGCTCTCTGTGGCAGGTCTATTTAAAAATTCATAGCTGCCATATTCGCGGAGGCTATTTTGGCCTTTTTTATGACGCCCACAAAAGCGGCGAACACCATTTTTGTGGCCAACTTTTTGCGTTAAAAGTTTACGCGCTGCCCCCAACGGCATCTGCAACAAACAGTGGCAGCAACAGCGGCCAATTAGGCAAGTTTTAAGACGCTCCTTATGCCACGTAATGGCCGCCTTTTGTGCCCAGGACATTGGCCTAATCAACAGCCTCGGCTGTAACAACAGCAACATGGCTCATAACAACAACAACAACAACAACAACAACAACAAAAAGAAACAACAAAAACCATTGGTAGTAAATTATTTAGTAATTTTGTAGCTTGTCGCCTGTCGCTTGTGACCTGTAGTTGAATTAAACAATAACAAATCAAAACACAGTTAAAAATATTTGCACAAAAGTTGAATTGCAAAGAATCAGCAAAAACAAAAATGAAGA
This sequence comes from Drosophila mimica, assembly GCA_037043585.1. Classification (NCBI taxonomy): domain Eukaryota; kingdom Metazoa; phylum Arthropoda; class Insecta; order Diptera; family Drosophilidae; genus Drosophila; species Drosophila mimica. The sequence goes on along the minus strand of JBAMBE010000576.1, from coordinate 848,968 downwards.
CAAACAACAGAATAATTGAAAACAATCAAGTGGAAACCAAACAAAGCCGACTTTTTAATATCCTACAAATATACGCTGTGATCCTTAAACAAAATTAAGTGAAAATATTTTTTTTTTTTTATTTATTGTCAACAAAAGTCAGTCGAGACCAAATATACAAAAATTAAATATTTGAATTCAATTAAATTTAAAATAAAATTAAAATTATAAATAAATTAAAAAATACTAAAATATTAATAAGATCTTAAGATTTCTAAGATTTGTGGGGGTAAAAAACAAAACAGTCCAACATTTGTTGGGGAAAACCAGAAAAACCCAATGAGACCAAAAATAATTGGTAAGAATTAGTAAGGATCCACCACACGTACATGCGAAATAGTTAATCACTATATAAGAAATTTAGAATTGAGTTTTTAATTAAAGAAATGGAGGACTCTGAATTGATGGATATATAAATAAGCTCGACTCCTGGAAAAGTCTCACTACATTTAATCATAATCAGCAACAAAAATTGCAGGCCGCAAGCAAAAAACAAGTTATGTGACAACAAAAAAAAAAAAAAAAAAATTTAAGAAAAAATAAATTAAAATAAAAAAATTGCCTAAGTAAAAAAAAAACAACACAACTTTTTTGACATCCTTAAAGCAGGAATAAAATCTTTGTTTGCTAATCCCATTATTTCATAGAGGAACTGCTGAAGTTTCATCATAAATTATTTTTAAAACTCGACTCTCTTCAAACTAAGCCATTGAAAATTGATCAATAACAGAATATATATATTTGATCCGATTGGATTGGAAGATTATGGCTTTGATTACGATAAAGCTGCGCGTTATCTGACTTAACTGGATTGAGTCCGACTGTTTATCGCCTTAACGGATAACGCTCGACTCTGAAGAGAATAATGATGAAAAACTAGCGGGATTCTTTCAAGAATAATGGAGAGTTTGTTCTCTCAAGGTGCCATCTTTTGAGTGTCCTTGTTGAACGTGTGTGTGCCTGTGTATGTGTGTGTGTGTCTGTGTGTGTGCGAGTGTCCTGTGCTGTGAGCGCTCGACACGTTTTCATTGTTTGAGATAAAATGAAATTTTATGGCAGACGAGGCGGGGAATTGCCGCAGGCCAAGAGGACAACAGGACATCGGGACGACAGGACATCGAGCTGAGGCCAAAAATTGAAACAGAGCGGCTATGAATTTTCAGTCCAAACTAAGACAATAGCCTTAACGTGCCCCAGCGATAAGTGGAGCGAAATAAAGATAAAAAGAGACAGAGACAGTGAGTGACAGAGAGAGAGAGAGAGAGAGAGACAGTGTGTCCCCTGTGCAGTTTGGGGCTAGTTTGCGTCCCCAGACAAATAAAACAAACAAACAAACAAACAACAAGAACAGCAAAAAGAAGAAGAAGACCAGGCAGAGCACAAAATTGAGGTCCTGTATAAGGATAGCAGGACACCAGCAGCAGCCAGGCAAATGTCGAGGATAATTGAATGAAAATTCATTCGTGTGCTTTTCGATTTGGGGCCAAAATAAAACCTGTTTTCTCTGCTGTTTTTGTTGTCGTTTTGTTGTCAACAACATTCTAAGCATTTCCGTTAAGGCAGGTTTGGCGTGGTGGCAAAAGTATTTACATGTCGTTGTCATTTCCGGAGAACCTTGAGAGTGAGAGGGGGGAGAGAGAGAGAGAGAGAGAGAGAGTGAGTGAGAACACGTAAATGTATGTTGAAGCTGTCTGTGTGCTCGACGTGGAGGTACACTGCAAAAAATTTGACTAATGAGATCGTCATGGGGTTATTTGAATAGGGATAAGCTGCCTGATCTACCCCACAAAGCAATCGATAGTCGCTCTACTGGATCGGTTCGTTTGACGATAATCGGTTCGAAAAAAGCAATGATAATCTTCAACACTTTCAGCGAGTCTTCCATGGACTTTTGGCTTTACGGATCAGGATAAAAATAACACGAATATTGTTCTTGGTTATCAAATACTTATTGCATAGCTGAAGATTGTTCGAAAGTCTTTTGTACGGCATAATTTAATGCCAATTTTTCGTAGGCCTCTTTTAATGACGACATGGTATAAAAAATAAACAACAACTGAGCTGAAATCGAATTTGCTTTAGAATGTGTGGTGTGGTGTGGTGTGGTGTGGTGTGTGTGTGTGTGTGTGTGTTGATGTTGTTATCTTATTTGTTTAATTTGTCAACGTTGCTGGCAGACGCCAGAAACCCAACGAACAAGTAACCAGACAAGGACCAAGGACCAAACGAACTGGCACCCTTGTTGACTGACAAGTGAGAGAGAGAGAGAGAGAGATAGGACAGAACATTTCCCATTAAATCCAACCAAACCCAAATTTGAACCTGAACCCGACCCAAACCAAAACAAGACAACAAGTTCCCCAAACAACAGGATGTGGCAACAAGTTGCCGCTGCTTTTGTTTCTGGCTAGCAAAAGAAATTTGCATAAAAATTCAATGGGTTGCCCGGGGCATTGGGAAATGACGAATGAGGTAAGGGGCTTAGTGCGGAGAGGGGGTGGTTGAACTGCATGCAGGGGGCGTGGCATTGTCCCAAAAGGACGCAGCATAATACCTAGAAAACACTCGAGCCCCTGGTCAGAGCGAGCGATTAGTTTGGATTTGGCTCAATCCCACACTCTGCCTGCTCCCGCTCTAGCTCCAGCTCCAGCTCCCACATATGGGATCTCTGGTCGGGTTCTCTTCTCTCTTCTGTTGAGGTCGGCCTGGGGATTCCAAACTGAGGCATTAAATCAACACAAATGCTCTGATTTGATTTCCATATTCATTTTAGGCTTTTGTTTCCACCAGGGAGCGAACAAATGTTTAATTTACTTTGTAATTGTCATTTCTGGATTTCTTATTGCTTCTTAACTCACTTCAGTGAAGTTTGAAATGTTTTCAACTTTCATAATTCCATTAAAACAAGCTGCAACCAATTTTAAATATATATTATAACTGACTTTATCTAATTGTAATTGTATTACAATAATTACTAACTCTCAGTTTTAGTATAAGTATTTAATTTGAGCTTCAACTAACTCTATGCGATTATCTCATCTAACTGTGAAATGAGTTTGTAATTTCAATTAAAATGACTAATTATTCAATTATCAAAAGTAATAAATATTTCTATTGTCAATATTGAAACAATTTATTTAATATATCTGTATATATATTTATTTTTTTTTTTACATTGTGATATTACTTAATCTGATTTTATTTTATTAGTTAATTCTTAAAATAGTTTTCCTCACAATTTTAACTCTTTCAAATCACTTCTCATGCGGTTAACACATTAAAAATCTAATTTTATGACAAGGCCATGGAAATACTTAAGATCCAGAGAGATTCTGATACTTTTCGACTTTAAGCATTTTTTTCTTTGGTTTATTTTCGTAGTTAACATTTACAATTCATGTAATTTGCAATATCGATAAGGATACGTCTGCAACCTTGGCTTAAGATTCAGATTATTTTGATGGTGGCAGCTTTCAACTTGTTCTCTGTTTTCGTTTTTCTGCAGCTGCTGTCAAATAAGGGGGGAGGCAAGGAGCCAAAGGTAGAGACGACAGACGAAAGGGGGTGGGGGTGGGGGAGATGAAGACGCATGTGGATGTGGCGTTGCTGGCGACGTTGTCCTCATTACTTAAAAGCGCGCCAACGCTTTGCCAACTTGATTGAATGAGTTGGGCGTAAGCGTGGGGGCGTGGCATGACGTGACTTGGCAACTCGTGGGCGTATTGGTAAAATACCCGACAAAACAAATAAATGGGGGGTGGCATTGGGCGTACGGGGGGCAGGTTGCAGGGCAAAATGCCAGCACGGCTTGCGATGGTTTTCCTGGCGTATGCGCGATATTTGCTCTTAAAACTCAAATTACGATTGCAATTCACATAATTACTTATGTGCGGTGAGTTGAAAACACGAAGACTGAGCCAAACTCAAATTTTTTGAATATTATTTGTACATATTTTTATTTTTTCTCTTATCTATTTATTTATTTATTTATTGTCAACTAAAGTCAGTCGACACCAAAAGTACAAAAGTAAAAAATTTGAATTAAATTAAATTTAAAATAAACTTAAGACTATAAATAAATTAAAAAATACTGAAATATTTATAAGACTTATGAGATTTTTAAGATTTCTAAGATTTTGTCGTCTAATCTTTCTTTTATTTAAGATAAAAGTTTCTTTTACAGTTGCCGAAATCTTGAAATCCTTTTGAAATCTTGCATCTTGAAATGCAGTAAAAGTTTTGCAATCAAAAAACTGTATTTTTCTAGTAGTTTTCTCTTTAAATTTGTTATTCGTTGTCAAACCTATTAAAATTCTGAAAATGAAAATAGTTTTTCGAACAAAGTTGTTTGACAAGGCATTGATAAATCTGGTAATTTGATAAGGCAAAGTTATAATTTATACATACACCATCTGGAATGGCATTAGGAATACGTTTAGTACGCATGAGAGACTCTGTGGCTTGTGGCATCGTTGACATTTAATATATGTATATGTATATGTATATGTATATGGATATGGCACATAACTGAATATTAATATCGGAGCTGAAGCTAGTCAAACGTCAATGCTCCAAGCCTATTATGTATGAGCTCAAGTACTCGAATTGCCCTCAGGCAGCAGATACAGATACAAATACAGTTATAGAAACACAGTTACACAGATATAGAGATACAGATACAGATATATACCGATACATTTAATATTATGTTAGCCGTTTCTCTTGGACATTTGCGTATGTGGCCAACTGGCTGCAAGGTGCTCCAGCGAATGGCCAATAAAAGCAACGGCATAAAAATATGAATTTTACGGCTGTGTATTTAAAACGACAATCACCACACAAACAGCAACACACACACACACACACACACACACACACACACACACACACAACACTGTTGGGTTCTTAAGGCATAAAAATAAAGTAAAACTGAAGTCAAAAGCGGAAAGAAGAGCGAATGCAAAGGAACAAATGCGCTCAATGAAGCTGAAAAGCAACAGAGCAAACGAAAAGCCAATGAGATTGGAAAATGAAATGGAAAAACTTCAACAAACAGTTGTATAAGTGTGTGTGTGTGTGTGTGTGTGTGTGTGTGTAGGTGTGTGCTATAGTGTTTGTGTACGGTACATAAAGGTAAAGATTTCGATGTGCGTTTCTCAGCCGCTGAGCATGAAAATGAGCTTTTGTATTTTTATGCGCCACGCTAAATAAAAAATAAGAAACAACAACAAAAAACAAAAAAAAAAAGAAAAGAAGAAAAGTAAAACAAATAATGCTCGTAATAAAATCAGCGCAATAAACAAGCAATGAAAATGTGATGGCGAATGTAAGGCAAGACACGAGCCACGCCACATTTTGAGGCATCCACATCCACATCTACATCTACATCGACATTTATACACAGATGAGCAATCATAAATATTAATGCTAAATACATCAGAGCACCACCAGTTGGTGGATGAGCAGGGATCGCCAGGAATTGAAGGAGCGGGTGCCCAGGTGACCAGGTATTGCTACACTCACAGTTATTGCCAACGGCAGCCAAAGATTATTTTTCGGAATAAAACAACAATGAGAAACGCATGGTTGCCAGCTTTGAGGTTATGTAAGATAGATTTTAATTAAATTAAGTGAAAAAGTGAAAATTCCAGTGTGATTTCAATGCGTGCACTGAATTTTATACGAATGAGTTTCTTTCCATTTTACACTCTGCTATCAACAACAATATTTCTGATAAGTCTCAGGCCGGAAATGTGTTTACTGAGCGTCCGACCATCCTTTCGAGTAGGGACTTCAGCTGGACAACCGATGACGATGACGATTACGATTACGATTACGATTACGAGTTGAACTGACAGTCGACGCTGTTCATTGCTTAATGGAATGGCAAAAATAACGTATCGTATCGTGCCACAGATAAACATTTCAATCCAATGACTGACACGATCGGGGGCAGCTACTGCCGAGGAGAACGGGGGGAGCAGCTTAACTATTTGCGCGGATTCGGATTTATGCTAATGTGTGGCTGTGGCAAGGGGCACGACTCGGGCTCCAGGCTCCAGGCTATCGGCTCCCGGCTCATAAACAACGGCGAGCATAAATCTCAGTATGCCAACCAGCCAGTAAAAAAGAAGAAAAAGAAAATACGGAAGTGCCACTTGAGGTACGACGTACATTTAATACCCTTGTAGATCGGATCATCTAACTATCATTATAAATTAAGAAAAAAAAGAACTATAGATTGTACCAATGCAAGCTAAATGATATAGTAATAATCTTTATGAGCTCATCTATTAACCGATCCGGCTTGCGCTGAAATATCTACTGACTGCAGATTGAGTGCGGATAAATTCCATGTTACGGCAAAAGATATCTTTAAGATTGGGTGACAATTTGGCGTATGCTGATCAGGAATATATATATATATATATGTATATATATATATATATAATTTGGAATGTCTGGAATGTCGGTTACACATTGGCACAGTTATGACCAAGTTACCAGACCCTCTGCAAGGGTATAACAAAAGAAGCCAGAAGCAACAAGAAGAAGCAAGAAGAAAATAACGGGCATCTCGGCGCCGCGGTGTCGTCGTCGTTGTTCATGCTTTGATTTATTTGCCACCGTGCCGCGTATGCGTATTTTTTGTTGTTGCTGTTTTTTTTTCATCTTTGTTGCTCTCAGTTTGATCAGAATCCCCGAGCTGGGAGTGGAACGGGAACTGGGTGCGGAACTGGCAGCAGCAGCAGCCTCATATCAATGACAGCGTGCAACTCGATTTTACATTTAAAAGTAAATTATGTCACACATTGCCACATTCGCATTTTCTCATGTTTGCCTTTTCATGTTGCTTGTTTTTTATTTATTGGCCGGTTGCAGCCTTTCTTAAGAAGCTGAAGGGCTGTCAAAAAAAAAAACAAACCAAAAAATAAATAAATAAAACGAGAGAGAGAAAAACACGCGAATCTATTTGCATAACTTTTGGGGGCAATTGGGGGTGTGGAAGATAAGCGGAAAGTTTGGGGATAACACAGCAGAGTCAACAACAATGCGGATAATCAGTTAAAAAGCTGCTCAAATTTGAAACATGGCCATAAAAGTAATTTCATGTTTGCACGTGGCCCAAAAGTCAATAGCTTGTTTTGTTATTGCCAAAGCAATATTAATAGAGCAACAAAACTTTGGCCAAAGAAAGAAGAGCACGAATAGCTGAAGCTGCAAAAGAGCCAAGTTATGTTATTTAATGTGCTTATATGATTATAAAATTAATTATCCGAGTCTGGTTCAGACCGAGCAAGGACTTTCAGGATTGCAGACTTGGGTTGTAAAATGAAAAGCAGCATTAAAGTCAGATTAATTGAAAAATGTTGGCCAAAGTCAAAATTATGGAACTTAAGTGAGATGAGGATTGCCAAATAACAGTATATACATATTATATATAAATATATATGTATATATATATATGTGTGTACATAATTTGCAAATTAAATATGCATTTGTGGCAACACTCGAGCAGCAACTTTAATGATATCCACTCAAATGTGTTTACCAACAGTGGTTAAACCGTTAACAAACTTTAATTAAATGAGATTATGTAAACCGTATAAAAATTGAAAATAAAAACTGCGAAAGTTTTCCACACATTTTTATTGGACGTTAATAATCACAGTTATAGTTACACACATATATATGTATATATATATATGTATATTTATGCAATCTGATGCTCATTTTTGTATCGGCAGTTTAAAGTTCACTTGAGCGAGTGGCAAGTGGCAAAAACGAAGTGGCACTCGGTGACTATCTAGCCAGAGTCATCTTTCAACTCAAATGACCCACTTCACTTTTGTTGTTATTGGCAACTCTGAAGATCTAGGCAGACATTTTGGTTGCTACCCTAAAGTATCTAGACATTCAAATCGGACATTTTACGCCACTGTGCCGATTTATATTTATATATATGTATATATATATATGTATATATGTATATATATATTATGTATATGTATTTGTGTGCTTTGTGAGTATTTCAGCTGCCTGTTCTGCTTTGCCACGCTTTAAGTTGGCTGCGCCACGCCATCCACTTCCTTCATTCCTTTTCCACGCTGTTTGTGTTTAATTATGAATGTGCATGTGTGTGTGTGTGTGTGTGTGTGTGTGTGTGTGTGTGTGTGTGTTACATATGTGCGATGTGTTATTCTACAAGACGCTTACAATGCTGCTCACATTATTGTTGCTCAGCTCGTTGTTGTTATTGTCGTTGCCATTCTTGTTATTCTCGCTCGCCCTATTCCCTCTCTCTCTCTCTCTCTCTCTCTCTCTCTCTCTCTCTCTCTCTTGTTATTGGTCGCACAGCGCTTGGGTTTAAATACTTGGGTTTGTTTTTGGTCTTTCGCCTTGTTTAACATTTCAAATTCATATGGAAAGTTATGCTGGCACAGAAACATATCAACATAAATAGGAAACTTGGGCAGTGCTTTGTTTGGCTTGGGGACTGACTTCCGTTTCCGGTTTGTAAACAAATGGCGCCAGCCTACGATTAATTATTGTTGATTTCTGGGCCGTCGTTGTGTCTGTGTCTGTGCCTATGCTTGTGGCAGGACACGTGCCACAGGCAATGCCAACAAATGACTGACACGTTTGTACCCATCTCTCTCTATGTCACTATCTCTCTCTCTCTCTCCCTATATACATACATATATGTATAAATATATATTGTGTATCTCACACAACTGATAAGTCATTTGATAAACCTGTGTTGACTTTTATTTAATACTTGATAAAATTTGATTTTTAAAATGTTCATTGCGGATTTATTGCCTAATTCGGCAGCGAATGTTGTTGCTAATATTATTAAATGTTAATATTATATTATATTAATATTATTTTCCTTTGTTTATTAATTCAAAACACACACAATTCACAC